>JAMKCH010031514.1:0-80443 GCA_023653785.1 Ophioderma brevispina | reverse complement strand
ATAGCATGGTCCGAGACCGCTTGTGTCGCCTGCCTTCATGGTTTGTGAAAGACAGACCACATATGTCCTTTGACCTTGACATGTGACCTTTGACCTCATATTATTTTTAATGTGTATTTAATCCAGTACAAATCATAAACAAATGAGGGTTTGTGTCTAATATCAAAAAAGTTTGGTTCTAATAGAACTCCAACTTTTCAATTCTTACAACTTGACCTCATGAGACCTTACTTTGACCTTGGAATGTGACCTTTGACCTCATCAACAGATGCGGGATCCCACATTTCACCTATGACTCAAGTTTGGTTTAAATCCATTGAAGTATGCGGATACTACAGGCAAATGTTAACCCTTTTTCACAACAACAGACTACATCAACAATAGACTAAAATCAACAGACAACAACAACAGTGGACAAAGTCATCCCTATGTCTCTTTCTGCCTTAAGGCATGCGACACAAAAACAAAAAATATTTACCCCTTTAAAATTTTTTTTTTTTTTTTTTTTTCTGGGGGTTATTAATTTCATCATGAATCCACTGGAATTTCACAAATTGAATTTTGGCTTCATGATGCCAAATGAAGCATCATACAAACCAAATTGGACTCATGAATCCACTTTTTATTCATGAGTGATTCAGATGCCAAAGTGGTGCTGTATTTGGCTTCATGAAGCCATCTGACGCTAAAAGTGGGAAAATGACGCCGTTTTCATTCTCCTAGTGTATAAACCTCATCTAAAGTCATCTTTCCAGATCTTTTCCCTGTTGCTTTCCAGGCTGGGTGCAACACAGCTTCTAACTATCACCTGAATAGCATGTTAGTGGTCAAAATAGACTAACCCAATCCAAAGGCCTGAACAGCTCAGATTATAGAGCATTACATTATTGGACTTGCTATGCAGAGCTTCCTGGAGTGAACTATACTTCAACTACACTTTTTTGTCATGCCCCTTTACCTCCAATTTCTTACTTGGACTGAATGCCCAGTAGGTACTAGCTAGGCACAAAATGGAACCACTAAATGCCCAATAGGCATGTAGAGGCAACCATGCCTTCCCTTGCTTCTCAGTCATCTTGTTGTTATAACTCTCTGAGACTAACTGACTGAGAGGCATGGAAAGGCAATGTAAGCTATATGCCACACAGGCACAAACAACCAAAAAAATGATCATAGAGTTTTGATGGGATTCTGCCCAACAGGCGAGAAAAGTTTTGTTTTTTTTCAACTTAATGCTTGAGAGACACTCAGCAACTGAAAAAAAACCTGATTGCCTCTCACATGGGTTAAGGTTACAATAAAACTTATACAAAAATAACAACTTAAAGTACTTGGAGAGGCATTCAAAACATAATTGCCTTCTCTTATAGGCCTATCAACTTTTTGTATATAATGTGCTCGCAGGCTCATCATGAAAGACTATTCCCCCCTTTCACTTTTCCTCCAGAAAAACCAAACCTATATTCAGAATTATGCAAACTTCCTGAACAAATTTTTTTTAAAGTAAACTTGCACAAATGTAGATTTTTTTTCCAACAAAAATGTAACCATTTTTGAAGATCACATTGTCCATGCCTGCCATTCATCCAATGCTGCCATGGATGCTGATAACAGCTGAATTGAACTAACCTGTAAACATATGTGTAGGTGAGGAGGTCCACACACAGCACATCTGACATACGGTTCTATGAGGTAGGTAGAACAACCAGGGCATGGTGGTCTTTGGTCCTCTGTCAAGAATACTAGGGCTAGTGTTAAAATTAAAGGGGAAAGAATAACCCAAATTACGAAATAAAGGGTAAGATGTTTATGTTTATGCAAGAATAATGTGTCCGAGGCGAGTAAAAACATGAATAATGGGCGAGGCGAAGACCCATTATTCAAATGTTTTTACTGCCGAGGACACATTATTCGGCATAAACATGGACATCGCACCCTTTATTTCTATTCTATTACCTGAATAAATGAAATAATAACAGGAAAAATGGCAATTTCTTACCAAAAACGTAACGGTTGTTTACGTCTTTACAGCGCGCGCGTCCTGTTTCTTCCACGTAAAGGCTAGCATGTGCACCTACGATAGTGATGCTGACACATGCCGAAAAAATGTTCGCTTTGCATCACGCACTAGGGCGTAATCGCGACCCACTATCGTAGAATAATGGGCAGTAAACTAACCAATCAAAGAGCACGCTTTTGAATAATGGGCAGTAAAGGTAATAGAATAAATGATAAAAATACATGAACATGAAGGTTCATACCTAATAAGAGATAACATACAAAAAAAAAAGAAACAGCAGCCACATCCTTTGGGAGTTTTAAAATATCGAACAATTACATTGACGCATTGAGTGGCGATCCTGTCTTATGGGCCCACGACCATAGGGTTAATTACTTGAGAATCAACGTTAATCTTTAGCATCAAAGTTAAACAGCTCCCCTAAATGTGTTTTGGACCCAAATTTTCTAACCATGAAGCGTAATTTGTTCCAAAACATGAATTTTTGGTCCACTTTCAATGAAAATCAGCATCGTGCTAGCTATCGAGAGTGGCTGTTATGTGCCTATTCGCTCTCTCCCCTTGATCACCGTAAAATGTAATCTGGGTTAGAGATGAGCAAATTGATGATCTAATTTTTCCATAAAAAAAAATAATAGTCGCAAATGCCACCAGGGATGTCATCTTAAATATAATCCAATGCATAACAAAATCCCAGAAATATTAGTTTTATTGGAAATCCATAAAATTCCAGAATTCAGTTTCTTA
The DNA here is from genome assembly GCA_023653785.1 of Ophioderma brevispina. Lineage (NCBI taxonomy): Eukaryota > Metazoa > Echinodermata > Ophiuroidea > Amphilepidida > Ophiodermatidae > Ophioderma > Ophioderma brevispina. The sequence continues at coordinate 77,676 of JAMKCH010031514.1, read as the reverse complement.
TTAAAATCTATTATTGTGATACTTCCATATAAAATGCGTAATTTACTCTGCGTAATATTGCCGAGCGCATCCCATTTATCGTACTGCGTTCCTTGACAAGCTAGCCCACAAGTGCTTCACACAGTTCCATTACACTCGATAAGAACAACTTCTCCTGCTATTTCAATAGTCATGTCTACTCCCCATAGAGTTTTTTCGGACTTTTATCCAATCAGAGACTGTGATGGAAAAATCTGGAAAAAAATCAACCAATGAACGCTCACGTTTCTCAGGAGTTTGGTTCCATGATTTCTCGCAATGGTGGCCATTTCTTTTGCAACCATGTGTCAGTTTTACCCCAAGATTTCCCTCATATATCAAAGCCCCGCCCTCCTTCCAACAATTTAACCCTTTTTAGTGGTTTTTCGAGTCAAAAACCTTGCCGAAAAAATGTTTTTAGTACTTTTCAAAAATTGTCGTCACCTTGTTATTTTACCCCATAATTTCCCTCATAAATCAAAGCGCTGCCCTCCTTCCAATGATTTAACCTTGTTGGCGAAGCTTAACAGGAGCTATTTATTTAACCTTGCCGGCTAGCTTAAATCTGATGGAAAAGTACCTTTTTCTTCCCTATATGACCGTGGACCCAGTGGCGTACCCAGCAGGCTTCGAATTACAATTTTAGAATTACATGCACTGGTGCATGTAACTTCAAAAATTTACATGCACAATGTAAAAGTTAAATGCACAGGCTACTGTAAACATGGATTGGAAGACAGGGTATTGAAAAGCACAACACACGTGTCCACATGGCCCATAAGTTGGTTTGTTTACATGCTGTAACTGCCTCAAAAATAGCGAGTATGAGTGAAACTTAACCTAAAACTCTTTTAGTTGTGACTACTAATCCAAATTGTCACATTAATACTGAACTACACTTAGCTACACTTGCTAAATTTCATAAAAATCAAGAAAAAGGTGGTTTTGTGCATTGTAAAAATCATGATACCTATAATAAACAAGCAGCACTGCCAATCATGCCCATTGCTGAGGGTTGTTGATAAAGCTATTCATAAGGTGTGAAATGGCGTGGATGAGTGACCATCTCTCAATTCAGTGGTCTAAATCTAAATATCATATTGTCCAGTAATTACAGTCTTTGTATTCAAGTAGTGCTACTCCTGTCAAATGAAAGTAAACAGTAAAATGATGTCAACAAAACATGCTGCAGTGCAATCCTATGTATGTCCTTGTGTCTGAGTGAGGGTTTATACTGAGCAAAGCTGAAGACACACATTCGATGGGTGTAGGCCTAACCTAGTGCAGTCTATAATACATAGGTAGCATTATTCACTGACAGCAACTATAGAGGGCAGCGTTTTTGTCACTTTATTTATGATAACTTTTGTGACCACAATTTTTCACTTTGTACAACTTTGGTCTTAGGGTTTTGACCTTATTTTTGAAATCTATGGTGTGACTTTAGTAGGTCTGTGTAGCGGTTTTTCATTTTTTTTTTTTTTTTTTTTGGTCTAAATCTAAATATCATATTGTCCAGTAATTACAGTCTTTGTATTCAAGTAGTGCTACTCCTGTCAAATGAAAGTAAACAGTAAAATGATGTCAACAAAACATGCTGCAGTGCAATCCTATGTCTGTCCTTGTGTCTGAGTGAGGGTTTATACTGAGCAAAGCTGAAGACACACATTCGATGGGTGTAGGCCTAACCTAGTGCAGTCTATAATACATAGGTAGCATTATTCAGGGGGGGTCGGACACGATCTGCTCGATTTGGGCATTGGGGATTTCCAAACGGTCATTTATGGAATTCCTACTTTTTTTTTTTTTTTTTTTTATTAAGAAAAAATTATTCACTTCAAAATCCGTCGGGGTTAGTGGATTAACCCCGCTGTAAAATAGTGTAATTTCCAATAACGGTCATTTAGATTTAAATATTCGTGACCAGGACTAGTCTTTAGTCAAGTCTGTGTGTAACCGTTCGATATGCGTAAGAGCGCCCTCCTACCGTTAAGTCTTTGAAACAGACTAGCACCCGGAAGTTGATGCCGTTTTGAATTTGCTGTTGCTGTTAGGTTGGCATGTCCTACCCCCCCTGGCATTATTCACTGACAGCAACTATAGAGGGCAGCGTTTTTGTCACTTTATTTATGATAACTTTTGTGACCACCATTTTTCACTTTGTACAACTTTGGTCTTAGGGTTTTGACCTTATTTTTGAAATCTATGGTGTGACTTTAGTAGGTCTGTGTAGCGGTTTTTCATAAAGTGTAGCGGTTTTCAGAAATATGGAATCAAAGCCCCGCCCTCCTTCCAACAATTTAACCCTTTTTAGTGGTTTTTCGAGTCAAAAACCTTGCCGAAAAAATGTTTTTAGTACTTTTCAAAAATTGTCGTCACCTTGTTATTTTACCCCATAATTTCCCTCATAAATCAAAGCGCTGCCCTCCTTCCAATGATTTAACCTTGTTGGCGAAGCTTAACAGGAGCTATTTATTTAACCTTGCCGGCTAGCTTAAATCTGATGGAAAAGTACCTTTTTCTTCCCTATATGACCGTGGACCCAGTGGCGTACCCAGCAGGCTTCGAATTACAATTTTAGAATTACATGCACTGGTGCATGTAACTTCAAAAATTTACATGCACAATGTAAAAGTTAAATGCACAGGCTACTGTAAACATGGATTGGAAGACAGGGTATTGAAAAGCACAACACACGTGTCCACATGGCCCATAAGTTGGTTTGTTTACATGCTGTAACTGCCTCAAAAATAGCGAGTATGAGTGAAACTTAACCTAAAACTCTTTTAGTTGTGACTACTAATCCAAATTGTCACATTAATACTGAACTACACTTAGCTACACTTGCTAAATTTCATAAAAATCAAGAAAAAGGTGGTTTTGTGCATTGTAAAAATCATGATACCTATAATAAACAAGCAGCACTGCCAATCATGCCCATTGCTGAGGGTTGTTGATAAAGCTATTCATAAGGTGTGAAATGGCGTGGATGAGTGACCATCTCTCAATTCAGTGGTCTAAATCTAAATATCATATTGTCCAGTAATTACAGTCTTTGTATTCAAGTAGTGCTACTCCTGTCAAATGAAAGTAAACAGTAAAATGATGTCAACAAAACATGCTGCAGTGCAATCCTATGTATGTCCTTGTGTCTGAGTGAGGGTTTATACTGAGCAAAGCTGAAGACACACATTCGATGGGTGTAGGCCTAACCTAGTGCAGTCTATAATACATAGGTAGCATTATTCACTGACAGCAACTATAGAGGGCAGCGTTTTTGTCACTTTATTTATGATAACTTTTGTGACCACAATTTTTCACTTTGTACAACTTTGGTCTTAGGGTTTTGACCTTATTTTTGAAATCTATGGTGTGACTTTAGTAGGTCTGTGTAGCGGTTTTTCATTTTTTTTTTTTTTTTTTTTGGTCTAAATCTAAATATCATATTGTCCAGTAATTACAGTCTTTGTATTCAAGTAGTGCTACTCCTGTCAAATGAAAGTAAACAGTAAAATGATGTCAACAAAACATGCTGCAGTGCAATCCTATGTCTGTCCTTGTGTCTGAGTGAGGGTTTATACTGAGCAAAGCTGAAGACACACATTCGATGGGTGTAGGCCTAACCTAGTGCAGTCTATAATACATAGGTAGCATTATTCAGGGGGGGTCGGACACGATCTGCTCGATTTGGGCATTGGGGATTTCCAAACGGTCATTTATGGAATTCCTACTTTTTTTTTTTTTTTTTTTTATTAAGAAAAAATTATTCACTTCAAAATCCGTCGGGGTTAGTGGATTAACCCCGCTGTAAAATAGTGTAATTTCCAATAACGGTCATTTAGATTTAAATATTCGTGACCAGGACTAGTCTTTAGTCAAGTCTGTGTGTAACCGTTCGATATGCGTAAGAGCGCCCTCCTACCGTTAAGTCTTTGAAACAGACTAGCACCCGGAAGTTGATGCCGTTTTGAATTTGCTGTTGCTGTTAGGTTGGCATGTCCTACCCCCCCTGGCATTATTCACTGACAGCAACTATAGAGGGCAGCGTTTTTGTCACTTTATTTATGATAACTTTTGTGACCACCATTTTTCACTTTGTACAACTTTGGTCTTAGGGTTTTGACCTTATTTTTGAAATCTATGGTGTGACTTTAGTAGGTCTGTGTAGCGGTTTTTCATAAAGTGTAGCGGTTTTCAGAAATATGGAATTAAAAACCTGCTCTGGTGACTCTCTTAACTGTTAAGTATGCTGAATTCTGCACCAAAGAAGTGGCAAAGGGTCACAGAAACTTATGTGCTATTATAGTACAAAATTAATGGTTTTTATGCGACGTATTTTCGATTGTATCTCTGTCAATTTTTACACTAGAAAGGTAATTGACCCCTCATTTTAAAGCAAAATACATACTTTACTATAATATTTAGAAAGAAAAATGTTTTGATTAACTTAAAAATTTCAAGAATAATGCTAAAATAGGTACACTCGGCATGACACAGTAAATGACTCGGACGGAGAGCACTAGGTTAGGGCACGAATAAGCCATTACTGTTGGCAACTATTCGAATGACCGCGTGCGGAGACGAATCATTCACTATTAATAACGAACAGTTGTGCGGAGAAGAATGCACTACCGCTGACGTCAACAATACACCGAACAAAAATCCATGAGGCTGTAAAAAGCCAGGAGTACGAGAAAGATGAGGAAAAGGGAAAAAAAATCTATTGCAAAATCAGGAACGTATGTAGGAAACAAGCAGGACACCCTGCCCTTTTGGTGGCTACATTCAGCTCTATTTCAACTTGAGTAGTTTTTTTGTGGTGTTGCTAGGTCAAAATTCTGATACCAATTCCCAACTTAACACCCTAATTGGGTGCAATGAAGTTATTGGCTCTGTGTCACGACCATGCAAAGGAAAGGCAACCCATTGTGTTGACCAATTAATTGTCATTGTCGTTCCATGTTCACTCTTGCACGCCAAACTATTGATATCTTGGCAAAACACACAGCCCAGCTTTCAGTGAGCCCAATAGTTAAGTGCAGTTGCCAGCTGGTGGTCACAAGTTTGAGCTATCGTGCTGAAAAAGAAGTCATTTTAAGGACACATTTTTCCACTATAACTTTGTTATTTCTAGTCCTAGTTAAATAAGCAACCTATCCTACTACTAACCAAATTATATATTCTTTCTCACCAACATCAGTTTTGAATTTGTTGATTAAATTTTTATTTTGTTTCTGATCGTTCCTACGTAGGGCTTCAAACTCACGACCTGGGATAAGAGTCAATGCTCTACTGACTGGACGCTAGCTGGGCTTAGCCAGGTCGTGTTACGTGTTATTACTGATAATGCAATCAAAAAAATTTTCAATACGGTCGTCTATTTTTTGTCTCTGCAATTTATTTTATTGATATAACTAGCCTAGAAATTCAACTGACGTGCCTTATGTTATGATCATATTAATTGCCGGTTATTGCGAGCTTTTCTGTGATTTGACGTGCCAGGAATTTTGCGATACGTTACGAGACTGGACTTGTCGTGCATATAGCGGTTCCAATTTGGCCACACGACTGTCATGCTGAGGACGCTCGATATCAATACACACTTCCAATACTAATTAAATTGAAATTATGAACTTGTTTGTGCAGACATGATTTTGCGCACGATCGATACTTAGTTCTGTGAGCATAAACCTTTTGTCTTTCATTCATCTTTTAACATTTGAACATTATCGTATATCAGCTAACGTAAAGGTTATGCCGCTGTACATGGACTTGGGATCAACAATAAGCAAATGCCAAATTAAGTCATCTGACATCGTCAAGGATTTTTCAAACTTACCTTCAAACAGGATTACCAGACTAAAGAAAACAAGAATCCACATGTGGTTTTGTTGGACAACAAACGGACGTGTGTGACCTTTGACCCGCAAACTCCGAAACTGGCAACCACTCACTCATGGACAGTTTTCGGGAGTAAATAATTCTGCGTTGAAAATTCCTCCAATTAGTACTTTTTTTCGCCGTTTGGATGTGAAACAATGTGTGGAGTCTTGTTCTGTAGTATTGTAAGATGCTGCAGAGTCCTGTTTGAGGTAGTTTGAAGAACTGACGATGTCAGATGGGACTTTAAATTTGGCATTGATATGTTGATACCAAGTCCATGTAAAGCGGCATAAACCTTTATGTTAGCTGATGTACGATAATGTCCAAATGTTACAAGATGAATGAAAGACAAAAAGGTTAGGTTATGCTCAGCAGAACTAGATCGATTTTACGATATAGGTATGCCAAACTGGTGTACATTGAGGGTGCTATACACCCCAAAAAGTTGTGGACCCAATTTAAAAAGCCTTGAAAAAAGGTGCTTCGGTCAATGTTGTAAGCTAAACTGTATTTTAATATTTTACAGGTCTCTATTATACAAAAATCCAACTGCAGATTTCACCCAACCCTGAAGCGCTTTCTTTTTTGTAATAGGGCAAACAAATTAACGTTACTGGAGCTAAAAAGCTCCTCATTTTTCATTTCACCATAGCCATATGCCATGGGTGTCACAATTTTACAGCAAATCCAGTGGCCGAACATTTGCTCATAACTTAGCGTAGTTACAACCAAATTTCAAGGTTGACCACTCATTTTTTAGCTGTGGAACAAATTATCTTTCAAATTTAAAATTATTTTCAACTAAAAAAATCCAACATTTCACATTAATTGTGATCATTACCATATCATAGACTTATGATAGTGATATGTGCCTTTATTTTAAGACCCCTTTTCAGCGTCTCCGGCAGTTTCAAAAGGGTCCCATTGAGCATGTTTTAGTTCCAACGCCAGTGAGACCCCCCCCCCCCATTTCAGAAACTGAGTATGAGATGGGAATTAGTTAACGTCGGTGTGTGAAAAACTGAGTGTCGTGACTGTTTGAATTCGCAGTCTTTCGAAATTGCCTGGTGGGGATTTCGCTACCAAATGAACCACGACCCCATAAAATTAGTAAAGATATGCCCTTAACTACAAATTTGGAACATTACCAGGTCTATCTTTTAATCCAACAAAGAGAGATAAATCGCAAATTTCAACCTCTTACTCACCCATTTCATCAACCCTGTCACAATCCATGTTTTTGTTTTTGGTTGTATGACAGTGCCTCGGTTTCAACGTTCTGACCCAAGAGCGGAGTGTCAATGTGAAAAGGTAAACAAACATTGACGTGACTGTGTGACAGTACAGCATAAAAAACACCACTATAATTATGACCATCCTGATAATTTAGACAAAATTTGCGGAATCCAGCAGCGAATTTCACGCCGGATTTTCTGTATAGTAAGTCACGAAGTGCTGTCAGTTTTCTCGGCAACCAATGTCCCCTTCCCTACGGAAATTCTGCAACCGATCTGCCATTATAGTATAGTAGTAGTACTATGTACTACTTTTTGTTCATCTCCAACTTGGCAAGCCTCTTCCACCGCGAAATGATATAGAATACTGCGGGCGCAGAGCTGCCAAGCAACAAAAAACAAAATTTTTTTTTTTTTGGCAACAGTTGCGCGATATTACGCGCGGCGCACGCCGGTGGTGGAGGGAGGCGTTTATAAATACAGAATTAAATTACGCGGAGGATAAACAAAAGCAGATATTTTTGCTACAGTGGGATTAATATTACTTGGCAGGAGATACGCACACATCATGTTAGCGCAACAAGCTACGCAAAGGTTCGGCACATACTTAGACCAATTTGCACGTAGTGAAACAGGTGCGATGTCCAGTCTCACGCAAGTCACGCTCGCGTGTGTTCGATTCCGTCCAACAAGTTTAATCGGACTGTAGTATTAGGGATGAACAAAGTATAGACTCTTAAAGTCGCAGTACAATTCCTTATGAAAATAGGACGGCAACTACGCGCGCGGAGTGCTGCGTGTAACGCACAGAATACATGATATGTATTTCCTTACGCGTTGTCAAGGTTCTGCTTGGCGGGCATGCTGGCTAGACTTACTGCAGAGAAAAGGAATTATGACGGAGAATATATGACTAAAGTATAAGTATAAGGATAATCGCCGGGTAATTTCTGAAACAAATGGTACGCGCGCGTCTGGTGAATTGCGTATTGGATTCCGTTTTGTCAAGCGTTGTCACACACTTCAGGCTTACGCGCGTAGCCAGAACAGAATTTAGTTCAGAATTACTGACGTCGACGAAGCGAACAACTCAAAACTTATTTATTTATTTATTTATGTTAACCATTGTAAAAGGGTATAGCCCAAATCAGTAGAAAATAGAATACAAACTGCTATAACAGGGGCCCTGTAAGAACAATAAGTTATACATCCTTACATATAAAAAACATAAAAATCACAATTTTATTAAAATAACATACCCAACAAGACGCACGCATACTTTAAGTTTTAAAAACTTGGGCAGTGTAGGTCAATGACCTTAAATTAACAGGGAGTTGATTCCAAACAGAAACCCCATGATGGTGTAAAGTTCTTTGACCAAGCTTGTTGTACTGGCCATTAGATTGTTAAGACAACAACCATACTGGATCGAGTAGCATAGGAGTGGTGCTCACTTAGAGTAGAAAAAATTCAGTTTTATTAATAGCAGAGCATCACTTTTTAAACACTTATGAATCATGTGTGCAGTATCAATATTAGATCTTACATCAAGGGTCTTCCATCCCAAAGTACAAAACAATATCAAGCAATGAGCTCTGGGACCTTCATTCAATACCAACACGAGCAGATTGTTATAGAACCTGGAGCTTAGTTTTATAACCCTGGGAAACAGTTATTACCACCGCAAAAATCAAAATACGGTATAACCAAACTTGTAGCTAGTAATTTGGTTCTGTTGAAAGGTACAATTTTCCTTAACCTAGAACTTAACCCAATGCGCTGAGATACCTTTTAGACAATATTTAGTAATATGAGTATCCATTTCATTGTGGATCGAACAAAACACAAAGTATTTATATGAATTTACCCTTTCAATGATATTATCACAAATGATATCGAAACATATGAATTATCAATACATGATGTGTGCCACTACCATGTACCTAGTCTTAGAAATATTCAGAGAAACGCATCTATATTATAAACACTCTCAAACTTAGAAAAGATTCTCATTAAAGAACCCCCATTACACTATCTAACACATATCGCAAGCATACATGAGAGCCGTATAGTCAGCATAAAGAGTAGTTTTGCATGATAGATAGACGGCAATCATAACAAAAAATACCAAAAGAGCAACGGGCCTATAGGACCCGAAGCCCTGCGGGACACCAATGGTGATGAATTTCTTATCAGATGACACACCATTCACCCAGTTGCCGGTTCAAATGAGCACGAGTTTGAAAGGAACTAACTACTCACTACTGTGTGAAAGTTTTCTATAAGGATTATTGGTTGTAATAGCATCACGTAGAAGCGAGCTATACAATAACCTGTAGCGGTGCATTACTAGAACAAAAGATTCGAACAGAATATGGCTTTGGAGCACTTAGTCAGGTAAGGGGAACATTGTCAACCCTGGTGCTTTTGTTCTTTACACGAAATTCTGAGTTTTTTTTGCACCATTTTAAACATCAAACTGTGTTCTGTCGTATATACCAACAAAGGTTATCAATGCAGACAATCCCTGTGTGAGCTGTATTTTTTGCGATTTTAAAACAGCACTTAGACAATTAAAGTCACAAAAACCGTTGGTCTAAACGGCGGAATTTTAAACACATTACACGCCGTTAGGAGCAAGGCGCACCATCGCGCTGCGCGGTGGATTTTGTGAGTAATGAATGAAGCCCGGGGGGCGCGTGTTTTTTTAAGACTTTGATAAATATCTTATTAAAGAAAAACAGTGAAAAAAGAAAAATGTAAAATGTTAAACAAAGCGATAATTTTTAGACCTGATGAAAGTAAACTTCTTCTAATTTCTGGAGTTAGAGAAAAATATGATGATTCAATAGTGCCATAAAGATGTATGTACATCCTTGCACAACATTATTCAATTTTGAAGTCAAAAGAATAAGTTATTTGAGAAGAGACAGCTTTTAACGTTTAAATTGGCGTGAAAAAGTCACTTTTTTTACTAAAAAGACGGATTTTCTCCAATGTCAATTTTCGCAAATTTGGCAAATTTTCAGAAAAAATATAAACTCAAAAATTACAGAAGTAAAAGGTTAAGGTTTAACTTTCCTCGATAGCAATCGGTCTTCTATAGGACGGTTTTCTCAATTTTTCATTTTCGATTCTACTAAAGCTATTCTCCAATATTACTTCAAATTTTGGAAAAGAAAAAGTAAAAATCACACTTTTTGACCATTTTTACTTATATTCGAAAAGTAAGCTCAATTTAAAAAATGAAAAAACTAAAAATTGTCTTGTTTCTAAAAAAATAAATAAAATCATGAAAATGCAAATTGTTTTTTTATGGCTGTCTGAAAATTTTGGCGGGCAAAAATCGTGTTTCTTAGGACTGGTATTTCTCAAAAATCCGGAAGTTTTACAATAAGCTGATGCCATCATCGGGTTCATCGCCAAATTTTCTTTCTAGAATGTATACTTTTACGACAATAATCAAAAATTTGCAAAGTTAACAAACCCAAAATAGATATCGGAAACTCAAGGTTTTAACGCCCTTAAAGGGGCATCTTTGGAAAAAATCCTTCTTATGCCCCATATGAAACTTATTAATAACACACGTGGTCAGAAGATTGCTGACCCAACGGCCATGGTCAATTTGTCTACTTCGGAGGGTTATGTTTACACTCGACCCCGACCGGTAAACTCCTTGGATATAAAAACACTGTCTTGGACTAGTGCAAAGCCCATTTGAACCAATGGACGCGATCCCTCAAGAATATTACTCTCTTGAAAACAGTCTTTCTGTTCACCCTAGCTTCCTGGAGACGGAGCTCAGGAGGGATGCCATCTCCTCATCAGCATCTGATTCTCCGGGACAAGGGAAAGTTAAGTTTTTTTTACCGGTTTCCCTGGTTAAAAAATGAAACATCTTGCTTCAGTCACTAACCATGATCCTCCACCGGGTGTCAATTATCAGTCTAAAAGGATCGCCTGTCGGTGCATGCCCCGTTCGGGCCCTTGAGTATTATAAGCGCAAAACTGCTTCACTCAGGGGCTCGGAGACATCTTTGTTTTTGATCATGGCCCGTTCACAATAGGCGACTTTTTTTGTCACTGAGGGTTCATTTTCAAAGTGAGGGTTAAAAGTTTTTACTACTCGTTTTATTCTTGCCAAGGCTACAGGTTTAAATAAAAATAACTCTGGCTAGCTTAATTGTTCACCCCTCTCAAATGAAAATATCAAGTTACTTGTTTATTGGGTAATTTTGTTGAAAAATGAATTAAAAAATTACACAGAATAATGTACATTGACTTGTCCAATATTAATGACAATGGGACAGGGGGCACAGGAAAGTATGCGCCCCAGTTCCTAGGACAATTTGGAATAACTTGGTTGATATTTCATAGATATATGGCAATTCAAGGTGGTATTGTGTGACCAAAAAATGGGAATTGACTACTAATCGTTTACTTCACACTGAAACTAATCAATGTATGCTCTGATAATTCAATGGTTTAAAGCTCTTGGTATAGGTAATAGGAAAAAGAATGCCAGCTGGCAGGATAAATAGATGTTGATATCAATGTTGTAAAAAGGGATGGGTGACATATTACAATGGGAACGGACAACTAATGATGTTGAATATAAAAGTGTTTTCAACCAAAGAATGCTTGAAGATTTAACATTTTATGAGTCCCTACAAACAGTAGAATCTTTCCAAAACACTTTTATTGAGAATCATGCAGTCTATAAGTTTTGGCAGTTTAGGGGTGGATGTGAGGTGGATGTGACATTTCTTTCTTTGTTTTATATTTATCTTGTTTTTACATTTTGGCTGCCGTTTTACAAATTTCGAGTTAATTCAGTCCAACTGAATTTTTTGACAAGAACCTATCACATTTTTTAATTTAAATGTTTTCGGCCTCTTGGCTTCAAATTATGTTCTAAGCCCATGCATACTGAGAAGGCTAAAAGACAGTGTGTATGAAAAAATTTAAAAATGGAAGGAAATGGTTCTGAAGACATCAAGCAACCTACATGGACATTATTAAAATATAACCATACAATGTGAAAAAGCCAAATCAAACAAGAGTTGATGAGGTAGATAGGCATTTTATCAAAACTCCTTTTTGAGGATTGTGACAAACTGGGTGGAACGGACCACATGTTTAGTGGTTCTGGCAATTAAATTTTAAAGAGCATCAAATACTCTAACCAAAATTGCATGTACATGTAATACACAAAAACTTTTATTAAACAAAATAACTAAATTGGGTACTACCTAATGATTATTATATTTGAGCAGTGAAAGAAAGTGTTTTGGATGGGACGGATGTGACTAATGTCACAAAAGTGAACGGACAAATTAAAATGATGCCCAAGACCATAAAGATCGTATGATCCTATTGTGTAGGGTACCACTTATAAAAGCTACTTCCAATTGTATTTCAAATTGTATTACAAGTGGAATATTCATTCTGTTTACACCCAAATTTACACTTAACATATTGTGGATGTGACAAAATAAGTGAAAGGACAATGAGTGCTCCGCTTCCATTTTGCTGTAAACAAAAATTAGAGTGAGCATTAACAACAATTTTTTAGTCCAATAATCTTAGGACATAAAATTATCCAATTGACATATTTTTGTTAACAAGAAATAATGATGTTTGTGTTTTTAAGAACCAGTTAAAATGTGTGTAAAAGTGAATGGACAAATGTCCACATCCAAACACTGAATTTGCGTGCATTGCCATATTCAACTTATACACGAAAAAGCTATTTCCTAATTTTGATCTTAATACAAAGTGCGACTTATTTCCACCAAAAATAAAGTAGAGGACTAGGGAAAATGGGGTGTTGAGAAATGCATGCTGAAAAAATAACCTTAATTTCCAGTGGACACCAGGAAAATGGTTCAATTTAAGCATGTTATGATATCACAAAACCTAAACTTGTGCAGGGAGAAAGTTCCTGTTCACCTAAAACTTGTGACAGGAGCAAGTCCTGGCCCATCTTGCCTGGACACTGTGGTGTCGTATAAGACCAATGACAATGGAAAACGTCTTCTGGAACTGTGCTCCTACTATATAACCTGTGTGTGACCAACACCTTTCTCAAGACCAAACCTACAAGCACAAAGTATCATGGCGTCACCCACGCTCCAAAGCACTGGCACAACTTGACTGATCATCACAAGGCGAACTTTCATCAATGCCATCAACCTCACCAGGTCACCATAGTGCAGACCGTGATACAGATCATGCCTTGGACTGCAACCAAAGAGGAGGCACCGCTCTAAACAAGCTGGTAAACCCCGCATCAATACCATCACGAGTGCAGCAAGGGAACGAGTTGAGCAATTGCTTTTCCATCAATGCATCCATGGGTTTGGCTGGTCCATCAGGTTATACTGCACCAGAAAAATGGCCATCTGCGTTGAGGCCAATTCGGAGCTCAGCCTTCTGTATCGTTGAAGAAAATGCAAGCAGAACAACAATTGGTTTGAGGCCAAGTCAGACTTACTAATCATGTGCATTGAAGCCAAAAAGAGCAGGTTCAGGGTATAAGAGTTCACCTTCCACACACAAACTGAGAGTGCTTCAAGCGCTAGAAGTTTGAAGTTAAGCGGAAGGCAAGGCAGTGTGCCAATGAATACTGCTCGCTGGAGCTGTGCGAAGAAATACAAAACGCTTCTTAAACGGGCAACGTCAGAGCTATGTATGATGGAATAAAAAGAAGGGGGCTGTCGGGCACATCTCAGTGCAAACAGAGCCCTCAGTCATCCAGTGGTGAATGAAGTCATCACAGACAGAAGTTAAGCAGATGGAGCGCTGGGTTGGAACACTTTTCTGAGTTCTACTCTACAGAAAAGGGAGGTACAACCTCAGCCCTTGAAAGAATCAGAGTCTCCTACAATGGCTGCCCTAGATGCTGTAACTACAGTGGATTGACTTTGACATGGGCCATGGACAGTCTATCATCCGGAAAAGCCCCGGGGAGATGCGCTAATACCACCAGACTGATGCAAATGCTGTAAAAGCTCTATGCTTCACCCACTACATGTAGGTCTTTGTCAATTGCTGGAAGGAAGGAGCTGTACCACAGGCGCGACTCAAAGATCATATCACCCTCTACAAGAACAAAGGTGAATGATGAAAGAAGTGATTGCAACAATTACAGGGGTATTTCCCCTCCTTAGTATTGTCGGCAAAGTTTTTGCCCGTGTTGCGTTGATTCGTGTCTCAAGTCCTGGCTGAAAGGTTGTATCCTGAGTCTCAGTGCGGATTTCGTTCTGCAGATTCGATCGATATGATTTCTCCATCGCAACTACGGAGAAGTGCAGAGAACAAACAAGGAAGCCACTCTACATTGCTTTCAAGACCCTGACCAAAGCTGACCTGGTTAGCAGGATTGAACTGTTCCAAATCCTCCAGAAGATTGGCTGGCCACCAAGGTTCTGAGCATCATCCAGATCTTTCACACTGAATGAAAGCAACGGCCTACAGTGTGACGGCAGCCCTATAGAGACGTTTGACCCACATGGCAGTGGTGTTAAGCAAAGATGTGTTTTGGCCCCAAAGCTCTTTGGGATATTCTTTACAGTACTTCTGAAGCTAGCAGTCGGTACAGCCACAGAAGTCATCTACATGAACACCAGGTCTGATGGTCGGCTCTTCATTCTGCATGCTTAGAGCTAAGACAAAGGTTCGTCAGATAGTGATTCGTGACCTGTTGTTTGCTGAGTGCTGCTGCCATTACTTTCACATTCCAGCAGGAACTTCAGCGCTCATAGAATCGCTCTAACAGGCCCGTAAGGACTTCGGACTTGTCATCAGTTTGAAGAAGACTAATGGTCCTTGCCAAGAGCTCAAGAACCACCTGTCATCACAATCGACAATACACACTTGAGGTTGTTCAGGATTCACCTACTAGGGTCACATATCAGGACAGTCTGTATCTCGAGCAGAAATCGGCAAACGCATCATGGTAAAATGCAGCTACTACTTGAACGGATTACAATCGAGGTGTGGAAACTACGAAGCTGTCCATTAAGCGAGATTAAATTTGTGCAGCCGTTTACAACGCCTGCATCATAAGCACATACTGTATGGTAGTAGACATGGACTACATACTGTAGGCATGAGAAGAAACTCAAACAGCTTCCATCTGCGCTGTATTAGACGCATTCTAGGGTGTCAATTGGAAGGACATGGTGCCAATTCAGGCTCTGACTCGAATTGGACTCCCCACCAACTATACATTTCTTAGACAACGTAGACTCCGATGGCTGGGCCATGGTCCGTCAAATGGAGGATGGCCGTCTACCGAAAGATATCATGTATGCTGAGCTTACATCTGGCAAGAGGAAAGTTGGTCGACCCATGCTCCGCTACAAGGATATTTGTAAGCGTGATATGTGTACCCTGAACATCGACATTGGGTGCTGGGAGAAACTTGCTGACAATCGTCACCTTTGGCGGAGAACAGTGAAGCAACACCTTGAGCTTGGAGAACAACAGATCATCAGCCAGTTTGAGAAGCAGCGAGCTAAAAGAAAGCTGCACAGATCCTTGGATAGTCAAGCTGTGACATCCCATCTATGTAGCACCTGTGGCAGAGACTGCCACTCTAGGATTGGCCTCTTCAGCCACAGACGCCGCTGTTCACCTAACCTGTGACTCAATGTGGGCGCTTTATCCATAGTCGCTTGCGACTGACGGAGGCCATGATGATATCACAACACCTAAACTTGTGACAGGAGCAAGTTGGTTAAGCTATGGGAGGTAGAGCCCATAGGGAGGAATGGAAAAAACACAATAATGATACTCTGATCCCATAATTTTGAATATGCTAGGAAGGAAAAGACAAATTCAAAAAGTGGCGCCTAATCATGAAATGGGCCATATGCTTTCCCCATAGGCCTGCCACAGCTGTTTAACCCCATACAAATTGTCTCTTTTATTTTTGGAACAATTTTAAGCAGTGGCGACACAATTTTGACAACTGATATGAGTAGGGACATGCAAGAGTTATCATCTCTGCAAAAATCAAAAAAAGACAAATTCATTGCAGGAATCTTGCCATATAGGCCTACAAAGGTCATGATTTGTATGTTATAGCACCCTCTATATGCCCATTCTCCATAGAAAGACGTAGAAAACTAGATTTCTAAGAATAATCTCATTTGCCCACAATGAAATTTCATAAAATTTACACAAAATGTAGTTGGTGAGACTAAATATTGCAAATCAGTTGTCAAAAGTTTGTTACCAGTGTTATTTTTGTTTTATTCTGGATTTGTCATAATAAATGAAACTTTCAAACAGCTGTGCTGTGTCTAAAACTATGTTTATAGCTAGTAATCTCCTCTTGTGTATCACTTGAAACAATTATACGAATAACTGAATTTGTATTTTCATTCCTACTCGTTTTACTAGCAAAACATCAAGCTTATCAGGTAAAATGTCAACCAGCAATGCAGCCACTCCGACCCAGAGCAGTGGTAAAGATTTCTTTGTGTGTCGTTGCTTCTACACCCACAACATATTCCTGCAGCGGTATAATATACATGTCATATTCTATAATGAGGAACAGTTTGTCAAAGATTGGAAAGGGGTAAGTGTACTAGTATAAGGTTAGTGGGAATCTTGGGGAGGGGGTTGGGGGAAACTCATGTATGAACTGGATATGAGGGTGTGTAAGGCACTTTCAAACCATGCAAAAATAGGGGTCTTTGGGTGAGAGAAAGCCAATTTGCCCACAAAAAAAAGAGTTATTTGAGTGACAATTTGCTTTATTTTCCTTAAAAAAAAGTGTGGTCTTTGGGTAAAAATGTTGCAAAATTTTCAAAAAGAACACATCTTTGGGGATTTTTTCCAAGTTTCTTAAAAATATGGGTCTTTTGGTGACATTGGTGAATTCTAAATATTAGGTTCAGTAAGAAACAGAGTCGGTCATCAGTGGAAGGTAACTTTTTGAGAGGGGGCTTCATGGTATAATAGTTTACCACCAAAATAGTATTTAAATATATTTCTTGGGCATAGTAGGAGTTCATAGTTTTAATGACAGAGGAAGATGTTTCTGAGTGTGATATGTATGTGTTTTCATAAGTGATATGACCGACTGATAAAGTTCTGCAAAAATGAACGACTAAATTCTTGTGGGGTAAATCAGCCTCCAGCCATACCAAATTTAGAACATTTTTAAGGAAAGGGAAAAAGGTGTCAGATGGGAAATGATTTTGTGGTGATTGACAATTTCCCCACATTTTGTTTTGATGAAGATTCTCAATTGTTTGTGTTTATTCTTGCACATGTTATGCAGATTTTGCACAGTCGAGGTTGTACAAGTAATCAGCAGTTTCAGGTTGTGATGAAACACGTGAGAAGGTGGCATTTATTTTAGGTAAAACATCCATTACGAAGTAAACAGGTCTTTATTTGGTAGGCAAGAAAGAAAAGTTTGTCTCAGCTTCCCGCTCGCAAAGGTGTAAAACCACATGTTACCACATTTCTTTTTTCAGGTTTTCAACCAGATTTATATTCAAAAAAAAAAAATTGGTCAAGAAAAAAGAGGAAAATATGGTTACTTCAAAAGGTCATCTAAAAAAAATGCAATAAAAAGGAATTTCTGCATAGTACTACATTTTTTGACTAATAAATAGCAGTTTTAAATGAATTTGAGCAAGAAGAAAGAGGGAAGCTGAGACAGTCTCTTTTTTTTGGCTATGTGTAACATATTCAGGGTGTAGTGATGAGCAGTCCGATAAGGTATATATCCTGAATAGGTTAAAGTTGCAGATCATCGACAATATTGAAGGGATCACCCAAGATAGTACCCTATATCCTGAGTAGGTTAACACTTAAGTGTTAAGGTCTTGTGCACTCCCGTTTGATGTATAACTACTTTTCCAGTGGATTTTTTTAAACAAAACTCTGGTCACTGATGGGATACATCAACGCCAGCCCACAAAACAAGAAAAAAATGAAAAATCGAGTGTACTGATTCAAAATGGCCGATTCAAAATGGGGGACAAAAAACCGATTTTTGCAACACGCACCCAATCAGAAAAATGAAACCCCACTTTCCCAAAGGAATGGGGGCCATAGTCATGAGTGGACTAATAAGTAGGAGAACATGAAACGAAAGTGCAAATTAAGGTAATAAAAAATGAAAAAAGGTAAATCAAGTAAAGAGTGTAATAAGGGGAGGCAAAACAAATTTTGAATAGCCCACATGGGTAGAGCTGATTTTATTTTTTTTAATTGCCAAATCATAATTTATATCATAATTAATTAATAGACTGTACTCCTCGAGATGTACAAAGACGTGCATTCAAACAAATCGTAACTAATGGATAAACAGATCTCATTTTCAAATGTGCAAAATCTGTACAAAGATGGTTTTGAACAAAAACTAAATAAATACATGATGTGATGATAAAATAAAATAAACAATGTAACGATGAGCCGTGACTGAGAAATAAGTTATAAGTTTACTTTACAATCATATATTTAACAATTTGAAAGTATGCCACTATTACTTTAGCTATGGTTGGTTTTGTATTAGATACACAATTGAACTAGAAGAAGAAGAAAACTGGGATCTGACTGCCTCCAAAGAAGTTCAGCTGATATCACAAGGTTATACACCCACTCCATAGTCATGTTACCAAATTACAGGATGGGTCAGAACGGGTACATGGACATTGGCGGCGCCAGGGGGGGGGGGGAAGGGGGGATGGGGGGCATTTCCCCCACCAATTTTTTTTCTGCCCCCCCCCCCTGGTCGAAAGAAATAAAAATAAGGATTTGGGGCAAAAATCAGTGATTATTTGGGGCCAAAAATCAGCGTTTTTTTGCGCCCAAAATTGGTGAATGAAAAATGCCATACATTTTTCAATTTTGCCCCCCAGAATTTCACTTTTCACCCCAAGATTTCGCTTTTCCCCGTTATGCCCCCCCCAGCAAAAGAGGTCTGGTGCCGGCCACTGCATGGTCGATAATGTAATATGATGGTACATAATTGATGCATGAGGTCTATGCCCATTTAATAGTATGCGGAGACCCAATTGTTAGGGCATTTTAAGACCTGTTTAAGAAATTAGCTGGCATACCTGTAATTAGAAACAATATTTATAGTTAGCCATGTTAAGACATGTTTTTGGACTCATACATGTAATTATTGATTGCTTGTGATGATTATAAAAACAATATTAACACAGTTTATAACAATATTCATATCCATCATATACATGGATATATATTAATACCACGTGATATGTCAGTGGGTCTGTCGGTCTGTCTGTCTGTTGACCGCGTCGATTTTCGTGCGGAGATACCAAGGGTCGCACATTCCTGTTGAAAATTGGTGGGTGGGTGACCCTTGACCTTCGAAGACGAGTTTGTATTGGTTAGTGGATCAAAACTCATCGGGGGTCATTCAAGGTTTAAAAGAGATCAAAGGACCGCGGGTTCTATTTTCTCGACGACCGAGGGGTCCATTATATTCCGATGAAATTGGTGGGGTGAGTACCCCTTGACCAGGTCATCTGGGGGGTTGTAAGTTCAAGAGTCAAATGGGGTTGAAACTTGGTGTATCCAGACGAAACTTGGTTGGGCGGTGGTCGATTGTTGATGCCGCAAATGTTTAAAAGTACAACAAGGGTCATTCAGGGCGTCATTTCAAGGACCAAAAGAACAGCAAAACCCCAAAGGTCATTCAAGCCAGGTGATCGCGAACGCAGTGATCGGGAAACCCGGGGACCGCCTCTTTACTAATATTTGAAATATCTAGGTTTTTGTAGTTTGTGGACAAAACCAGGAAGAAAATCTAGTTAGTGAGGGTCCAAATTTAATCCTTTCTAGAGGAGTACATATCAGATGGCGGATCAAGCTTTATATGTATAGTAAAGTGTAATCTTACAGAAATAATTGTGAAAACACTAAGGGTACGCGGCTGCTTGTATAGGACACAAAAGGAAAAGTGGCATAATCGGAAGACTGCTTATAACAAAGGTCCACTATGATTGGTCAAACCCCAGAACCCAGTGTTTTGTTCAGTTGTTTTTGTCTGTTTCTACCATCAGCAGTGGCGAAATTTCTTGTGACATTGGGGGGATGGGGCATGATGTTGAAAATTTTGAAATGAACGGAATTTGTGAAAAAAGATCCATCAGTAGCACATGGTTGCGCGCCGAACGCCGCCTGGCGAACCAAATTTGCCATTTAGAAGAAGCTAAAATCCTAAATGTAATTTAATTAGAACAAAATGCGGAGCGCAAAGCGCGCTGAAAATTTGCCGTTTTTAAACTATTATGGTAAAAATATGAGGTGTTTTGCCGGCCCCAAAACAAAAGAACGGGCATCAACATTGGGGGGATGATCGTATTGAATTTCCCCCCTCATTAAAATATTGGGGGGATATATCCCCCCATCCCCCCCGGGATTTACGCCTATGACCATCAGGGTCGAATTTATAATTATTTTTTAATCTTTTCTTCTTCAGACAATCAGATTTAGCATACAGGAATTTAGATTTAGTCCAATTGCAAGCGAAGCAGAGCCATGCTTGATGGCATTTGGTCGCAAAGGGTTCAGAGGGACAAATGTGGCAAGTATCGGCAGTTTTGACAACCAGTTATATTACAACCAGTTATATAGTGTTGGAGTCTCAAGCAGTGGCGTAGCCAGCTTGTTGTCAGGGGGGGCAAAGGGGGGGCACACCTATTTTCAGGGGGGGGGCAAAGCATATAGTAAAATTGGTTAGTATTGAGTATAGGCTATGTAAATCACTAATTTTCAGGGGGGGCAAGAGTCACCACAGGGGGGGGGCAGCCCCTCTAGATGCCCCCCCTGCCCCCCCCCCCCCCCTCTGGTACGCCACTGGTCCTCAAGGTTGATAACAGAAAATACCCAAGCATAGAGCTAATATCTAGGGAGTCAAAGATGAGCTCTATATTTTATTGGGGTAAGGGTTGATTATGTTCAGATCAACAAAAAAGAAATCTGACTGGACAAAAATAGGTTAACAATGGCTTTCAAAACAAAATAAAATGGCAGAGTATTTGCTCTGAGATGAAAGATGTCTACTAAACAGGTTGCTATTGCTAAAAGTGGTTTGGTTGAGCAGAGGGATGATGAATAGACTTGGTGGTGGTGGTGGTGGTGGTAGAAAATAAAAAATTAAAAAAAAAAAAAAAAAAATTCCTTATTTCTTGCAGATTATGACCAAATTTGCACACGGAATTAGATACTTAAGCCAACAGTACAAATGTTGTAAAAAATCTAAACTTTTTAAGGTTTTAAAGGAACCCACCCGATATTTACAACACATATTTCCTCGTGTTTACAGGAAGGGTTATCATCAGCATACTTTAAAGGAGGCTGACCCGATTTCAGTATAGAGAATAATCTTGATTAGAATGACCTTCACCCCAAACCCCCATCTGATAAGTTGTGCAATATTCAACCCGTTTTTTGGATGTGAGAGCTACAATGTGATTTTGTAATCAACATAGTGTACTGGTTGTGAAAATTAAAGTGCATATCAGGTGTCCCTAAAAAATCCAAAAGGCACCGATTTTGCCTGATGTAAAGCTTTTCCATCAAAAATATCCCAACTGAAAGGATTAAACTGAGAAATTTTTTTTTTTTTTTTTTAAAAATGTGAAATTTCTAATTTCATTATAGGAGCAAATACGAATTCAGGCCTATGTGTTATATTGAAAATACAAGCAAATCAAATCACCTTTTTTCTCTCTTTAGGACATTTCTGTAGCCAATACAACATAGGAATTTATCAAGTGCCTAATCTATATGAACTACTATTATGACTTAATATTGGTGTCTCAAAATCACTCTCGTTGCACTTTCATATTGGTCACCAAAAATTGGGGCACATCTTTTAGCCCTATAAACATCCAAACCAAGCATCTGTTAGTCCTAAGATTTCACAAGGGGTAAAGACAAAAAAAGTAGGAGTAGGAGCTTTCTTCAGATACCAAAATTTGATCACTTCAGTAAAATCTGGGGTGGTTCTGGGGACCAAAAGGCTTTATAGCAATCTAACCATGGTCCTTTAATTCCAAAATTTCATTTGAACCGACATGTACCATTTAATGTAAGGGTAATTGTGTGCATTACAAGAGCCCATGAGAGTACTGTAAAACCCTATTCCGAGTACCGTCCACAAAGCATATTTTAGCCCCTGCATCATAATGGAAAAGAAGTCAGTCAAAAATATTTTGCAGAGTGAGATGAGAAAAAAATTCAAGGTTTCTTAATGGATACCAAAAATTTTAGGACGTATGATGGGTCTGTGAAAGTTGGGGTTGAGTCTGAGGATCGGGTAGTGCCTCTGTTCTGTAAGTCAGGATGACATTTAAAATGCCCCTTGAAATATTGCAATTAATTTGCTCTGAGATATGACAAATACAGACTTAATCTAATTGGATGCATACCAGATATATAGATGCATATAGATAACAAAACTGTTTTATTCCTTTTGCACAGCAACCAGGGTGTATTCCTTTCCTGTTTTTACCAAAGAATTTTGCAATGAATTCATGGAAGAAATCAGTCACTTTGAGAGTTCAGACTTACCAAAAGGAAGACCAAACACAATGAATAACTATGGAGTAAGTAGAAATGCTTGCCATTTTGTCATAATACAGGATCTGTTATCCAAACATTAAAGGCGCTATCAGTGATTTGCTAAATCTGAAAATCGAAAAAATAATAAAACATCATATTTTTGCATGTTTGTCACAAGTACAGGTGTCCTAACATACCCTGCAAATGATAAGACTAGAAGCAACCTAATAAGGATACAATCGCATATTTTAGTCATTACTGTCCATACGGACACTTACCACAACACGTAATTAAATGGAGATACGTATCTTTGAACACTGCGGGTTTTCCCTTTCGGTCAATTCTTCAGTTGGAAAAAAGTAACATATATATGAGAATTCTACAGACATATCCTTCACATTTAAGTTATTTCTGCAAATTTCAATTATTTTGACTCTTTCGGGTGAATCACTGATAGTGTCTTTAATTTTGCTCTGTTCAATTTTGACAATGAGGCATTGCAGTGTATAAATATAGCATTAAAACTAAAACCAGAGGGAAAATCAGGGTAAAACAATTTGCTTGCCTGTCTCCAAAAACCTTTTCTGTAGAGTTTCACACTGATATTTCAATCCATTTTAATAATATGAGAGCCCAAAATGAGATTTTGTAAGCCCTATACTGTGCAAATCTAGGGTAATCTTTTAGCCCTAATACAATATGATTTCACAGGGCAGCCGAAACAAAAAATGGTAGCAATATTTTGACCACTTACGGTAAAATGGAGGGGTCCTAGGGATGGGGCTATTAGCAATTGGCTATGGACCTTTACTTAGTGTAGCGTGCATGATTGTGTTATGACGTCTTGTAGACATCAAAGGTCAGAAATACCCTTTAAACACAAATAAATGAGTCTTGTGCACAAGTGATCTGAATTTTATATAATATATCAGATTTAATGATTTTAATGAGATCTATTGGTTCAAGAATTGGTATGTCCAAAGCAACAGTACATATATAGTAAAACTACACACAATGGTAAAGATTATAATAGTTAAGAGTTTACTAGTGTCCTGTGTTGAAAGCATTGCAGTTCAACAATGATATGCCCTCACAGCGAAGACTCCAAAATGACAGCATGCAAAGTCACACTTAAAAATCCTCAGGTAATATTCCATGGGAATCTTCTCAGTCCTGAAGAGAACATTTGTCCAGCAGTTCAAGACGACAAGGTTGAATAAGTCCCTCGACGGCACTAATATTCCACAGTATATCCGTCCAAGATGATCACCACGATTTCTATCTGTCCACAATTTGGATTCCTATTTTGATTCCCAGCACTTTTGGCTTCAAAGACGACAGTAGAATAATTGTAGCACTCTGCTCAGGTGGAATTGAAAATATAATAAATCCTGGCACTATGTGAAGCATAAATCTACCATTATTGTAGATTAAAACTAGCTAGAACTTCTAGCTACTTGTTACTGGTGGTTGCTGGCCCAAGACTTTACTCAAATCTCCATTATATACTGACTTCACAAAGTTCCCAAGTCTTAAAATAGATATTACCACAGAATTATGCATAAACATAACCTTGCACTAGCTGACCAATTGGAATTCACATAAATTACACCATCTGAATTACATCATTTCACATATATACCTTTATGGGGGAATCCCCGGATCATGCAACATGTTTTTGATCTCAATGCATATACAAGTTGACTCAGTTTCTAAGTTTACATCTTGGGTAATTCCCACTTCCCCTTTTGTGCAATCTATCTAACAGGTGCACCTTGCACAAACAACACTAGGGGAATCCCCTGCTCTCTTTATCATAAACAAAGTACTTTTCCCGTGAGAAATCTTTTCTCAAATAAAATTGAGAAAATAATATTTTAATGAAAATTTTGAGGGTAATATAACAATTGACACATGTACTTCATGCATGAGTGATACTTACAACAGGGCAATTGAAGCATACATGTATGTAACTTGTACAATGTGCTTTCTTTTAATCTGCAGATATTACTTAATGAATTAGGCTTTGATGAAAACTTCATAACTCCTTTGCGACTGCAGTACCTCACACCTCTGACCTCGCTATTATATCCTGACTGGGGAGGAGACTGTTTAGATTCCCACAAAGCATTTGTTGTCAAGTACAAGCTAGGTGAGGACTTGGATTTGGCCTATCACTATGACAACGCTGAGGTCACCATCAATGTATCACTGGGGAGAGAGTTTACTGAAGGAACCCTTTACTTTGGTGACATGAGACAGGTATGTCAAAATGATGAGCACAGAAACTCAAATCAGTACAATTGATGAAATCTGAACATTAAGGCCTGTATTTCAAAAAAGATGTTTAACAATCGCTTAACAATCATTTAGCTTGGAACTTGTGAGAGGGATTAGTAACAAAATATTAAAGTTATAAAAAAGGTTATTTTTTTCAAGGATATAATTAAATATGTTGGTGCAGAATAATTTTGTATTTAGCAATTCAATGCTTTTACTGTAGTTTAAAATATCTATCTCACTACTTCAGAGATAAATGAATTTACTAAACACGTTTTTTTTAAATATGGGCTTCAAAGTTTAAATGTTTTCCTGGGAGGGTATATAAATTTAGATTGATATAAAGTGTCTACCAGATCAAATTTGTAAGATTCTGGTCTATCGGTGACAAAACATGAGGCTCAAGTTTTTGTGTTCTTTTAGTTTGCCTCTCTTTCATAATCTGCTCGAGGTCTTTGGGTGAGAGGAGTATGTAAGTTTGGGTTAATGAGTTAAAAGATTGTGTCAGCCATAAAAATGAATAAAATATTCCACAAGTGCTGGCCTAAGATAATCACACTTTTAATGCGGCCCCTAATACATGCATTCCAATGTTTGTTTGTTTTTTTATAAATCATTGATGGTTTAAATGTAGTTATAACTGAATACACTGTGGTAGGTGAGAGTGTTGATTACCCTAAAATCAATGTTTAATTCAGGCAATTTTCATTGATAAGCAAATTAATAAACAATTCACAATAACTAATGCACCACCACTGCTTTTGTGAAACTTTTATAGAGGGAGGGCAAAAATTGGCCGTCGGGTCATTTGGTGACCAGCTGTTTTAGAAGAGATGTTTTTTGTAGGAATTCCTTCAGAACACAAAGTCTAGTCTGCTCATAAGGCTTCAATTGTATTTGGAATTTTTCTCACTTGTTATTCATCCATATGTGGTTCTTGCAGTTTCATATGTTCTAACGAGTAAGGAAAATAAGGTTGTATATGCTAAGGTGCACGAGAGATTCACATATCAGGTGTCCTAAAAAATTGAAAGTACTGATTTGTGCATCTGATGTTTTATAAAAGCTTTTCCATCAAAAGTATCCCCATCTGAGAAAAGTTTCTTTGGTACAAAAATTGGTGAAATTTCATCCTATTTTTATATTGAATAGAGCAAATCAAAATCACTTGTTTACTCTCTTAATCTCGTTTAGACATTTTTGTGGCCTACCTCACACGTGACTCACAAAAAATTGTGTCAATGATTAAAGATGATCTTGACCTTAATGCAAGCAACTATATCATAGATTTGTTGTTTTTTTAATAAAACACATCTAATAATACTTCAAATGGTTGAAAAATGAAAGAATCGATTAAAAAATAAGCCAGCTATGACCCATTTTGTAAGCACAAAGGACCTAAACACCCCTTTTTTTCTCCATTCCTATGTGATTTACAACACATTAAACTTGGTTTGTGAGTGGAGACTGTGTACAATATCATGCCTATGTCAACTTAATCTCATTTCTCGATTATTTCAACTACGGATTATCATTGAATTTATTTATCCCAAGTTCCAACAGATATGACAAATCCACACACCCAATCACCTGTTTCAGAGCAAGAAAATATCTCCCCTTGTTTAAGGAATTGCAAAGAGTTTTCCCTTATTTACATAGCTGTGTATATCTATACCTGGTTAACAGTAGTAGTGCTGAACTTGAAACCCTTTTCACTTACACAGCCATGATTAATTGGATGATATTTGTGTTAACATTCAATTCTTTTTGAAGATCAATAAACACTAAAAGAGATTATGGCTATTCATAGATCATTTTAAACAAAATAGGCATGGGTTCTTCAATTACTACTTTCATCCTGTTTCATAAGCTATGCCCCTCATCGTATTACATTAACGTAATTCATAAAGGTATATAGATAAGGCGGGTGGCTCCCAGAAATCCCCTTTTAAAATCTGTTAAAGTTGTCAAAGAATCCGTCTTACGCATTGTCCCAGTGATGAACTGTCCACTTGAGACGCTCTTGAAAGCGGGCTTGATGTCATGTGTGGTTTAATGCGTACTCTTGCACGGCCGAGTGATCATCGGCTTATCAAAAATCATATCGGAGCAAATGACCCGGGCGTGACTAACTACGCCGAAAGTCTGGTAGCAAGACGATTTCTGCAGGTCTTCCCAGGGCACATCGATTTCTTGCGGCCATTTTTTAAATTTCTAACACTTGGTGTTGCTTCGTCTGCCACAAACCCGATCGGGTTGTGACTTGTGTTAACATTCTAGAAACATTCTACAATTGTATCAATCTTCAACACGCCATATCTTACCGTAAGCGACAAAAGTGACATTTTTTCATAGCGTTATAATTATATTTTGCGGGCAAGACCGGGGGTTTTTAACACTTTAAACGATGTAGAAAGAGTTTAGAGTGGTAATGAACTAAGTTGTAGCTGCTGGGCCAAGCGGGCCACTATTTGTTTTTAGTCAAAGAAAAATTACCGGAAGCCAATTTTTTTCTGCCGTATTTTTCGCATTCGGCGGCTTTGACATGCACTGTTTTTCATGAACAACGATGTATTACTTTAATTTAAGCTATGGACATGCTATTAACTAAAAGTCTAAAGCTTGAAAATCATCATCAGAATCGAAATTCGCGTGAAATCCTACCCTCCCCTGGCCGTCATAATCTGTCCTGTATACAACCATGTTTGTTTATAAACGCGGTGGTGGTTGTGTTTGCATTGTTGGGACAATTTCGCTAGTGTAAAGCCGGGAAAATCATTTGCCGCGATCGATCTAGCCCATTTCTTTGGTACTTGCTTCATACGAACCAATTGAATAATACAGGCTTGCTAGGTGCACCTCATTCTATATAATACCTCTATGAATATCTTGCTTAACTGTATAAATCCCATTGAAATGGAGGAAAAAGTGTGTTCTTCAAAATTGGTCATATCTGGCTTATTTTTTAATCGATTTCTTCATTTTTTCAACATTTAGGAAGTATATTAATTTGTTTTTAATTAAAACAAAACACATCATGATTCAGAGTGATTTATCAAGGTCAATGTCATCTGCCCATCATTGCACATTTTTTTTTGATTCACGAGTATACAATGTACGAAATCTATTGGTGTCTAATCTATATAAAAGTACATATACACAATATTTGGGGGGGGTGGTCCCTCAAAATCTCCTTGTTCGCTTTAATATGTGGTGTGCATGCTGCATGCAGGTGTGGACCTTCTCTAATAGTTCACCATCAGATGGTCAATGCATCACACTATCTACATGGGTACTTGAAAACTTCTTAAAATTGCATGAAAATTCCTACAAAGAATATATTCAAATGACCTCATTTACATCATGTTATGTTACATAATGCTTTGATTAACCTTATAGGCTCTTGCAGTTTTTATGTGTTTTCAATATTTAATACCTCATGACGACTCTGGCTGTATCCTCACAAGGATTTCTCAACTTTAGAACTTTGGGTTTAAACCAGGGTGTCCCCTCATGAATGAACTTTTTTTCTTCAACATACTCTAAAAAGTGTGGTGTAATAGATGACAAAATGCCTTGGAAATGCTATAAAAGATTAAAGAGTTGTCAGAGATTTTCGAAATATAATTTTTTTTAGTAGTATTTAAAAAATAGTCATCTAGAACTAAAAGATAAGATGTTACCTACATGCTTAATTCCAAAGTTAGAGATATCCGATGTTTTGTTTTCATGCTTAAACAGTTATTACAGTGTAAACGTGCATAGGATAAACATGTTTAAAAAAATTTTCGGATCCGGAATCACTATTATAACAAAGTTCTGATTTTCTATATGCAAAGAACTTCGATTTGACTTAGTTATTTCACTGCTCTGTGATTTAATATGAACAAGCATTATGTATATTCAAAAAAACACGAATTTTGTTTGAAAATTGAGTGCCGCCCTCATTGGGAAAATCTGAGGCAACCTTTAAAGGTCCACTCCTGAAGACTAACCCTAAGTAAACACAGTTCTCAAAAAGTTAACTCCCTTTGAAATCAAGGCACAGAGTTTGTGGGCATAAGTTACATGGGAAAGAGTTCCATAGGTACCCCCTTTAAAAATTAAACAAATTATATTTATTTATGGAAAATCCAGAAATTTCCAAAAACTCACACTTAAGGCCAAAATAAAAAACACAATTTGTTACAATACAACTTCAAGGGGTACAATTAAAAAAATGGAAAAAAAACTTTCGTGCCCGTTTACGTTCACTAGATCCTTGCGTGCTTGTGTTTTATCATCTGTTCTAGATGCACTTCAATCATTGTTTTTAAAGCGGCACTTGCACATTTTCAGAAAATATCAAATTTCTTCAATTTGCTTGTATTTTATAGTCTAGGCCATTCATTGGAAGAATAGAAATATATTTTACACATAAAAATAACATACCCAAAACAGATAGGGACATTAATAAGAGGCTAAAGACATCCAGGGAATTTGTAGGCTGACTTTTAAGTTTGCTGTAACTTTAATTAGTAAAGTGTGTCTATTACATGAATATCATAGACTCTTCTTACTCATTGATATTAAAACCACAAAGGCCATAAACCGGTCAAACAAGGTGCATGCCGTGAGAATCAACTCTAGTGTGTATTTTCTAGTGTTACATGCCATTTCTGCGTCGTCCGAATTAATGTCACCAGCGACATTAATCATAAATTGTCTGTTTACCCATAAGCGCACTGATTTGGGCTTAATAATTTCAGGTGAGTCCTAATGTATATAAAAGCATTACAACCATGCAAAAATATCAATTTTGAAAAATCTAGAGGGCACAGTATTTTCAAATGTGCCAGTGTCTCTTTAAAGTAAAAATTAAAAGTATTGTTAAAAAATGTACCTTTCTGAATTACCTTCATAGGTGCCTTTGAAAGAGACTGAATGCACAGAATACAAGCACAAACCTACCATGGGTCTTCTCCACAGAGGACAGCACAAACACGGTGCTTTGCCGATCACACGCGGCGAGAGGTACAACCTCATCATCTGGATGCGGTCGTCAAGGATAAGAAACCAACTGTGCCCCATGTGTAACAACAAACCAACGTTAGTGAGGATGGTTGGATATGGAGATGGGTTCACTGACGATACTGTGGATGTTTGCACAACTCTGTGAAATTCTATTCAATTCTTCAAGGGTAGCTATAGTTACCCTGGTAGAACTAAAAAGAAGATCTACCTACAAGGGCATCAGCTCTGGAGAGCCAAGGCTATCCAGCCTGTTGATGTCAGGAAAGGCAACTGGTCAATTATCTTTTGCTACAATAAATCGTCACACAGGAGTATTGCTGTGAATGTGAGGTGAATCTGGCCACCCCCGGACAAAACTGGATTTAAAACTTTGTTTTTCCTACTACTTCTACCACTACTTTTACTCTTCCATTTTGACTGCTCGGCTTGACATCGCTGTACCATTAAGTTAATAAACAAATGGAGAGATACTGTGTTGAAAACAGTTAACCACATGTGCGTAAACGAAAGGAGTGTGATACAAGCGGCTAGGGGCGACCAGGTAACCTTATACTTACCGTGCATATCACAGTCCAGCAGACTCTGGTTTCCATTGCAATTTCTAAGTCTAAAATAATAAACACAACACAAAAAGTAAGTCCCCCTCCAAACAAATGCTCCTAATTTCTTTTATATGAAGTTTGTAAAAGACTAGTTAATAATATCTCTTTGATTGTTAGTTAACTGTTGTGTGAAAATTACAGACATCTGTTTCTTCACGGCTGACTGAGCGCAGATCAAAGACGAAAAGAAGCATTTTCAAAACTCGCAAAAGTGATATCATTATTTCTCCATCCGTATATGTTGTACGTAGCAAATGGTGTTGCCCATGGTAGCCTTGTCTTCATAGACATTAGCGCTGTGTGACGATTTATTGTAGCAAAATGAATTTAGGAGCGGTTGTTTAAAGGGGGACTCACTTTTTGTGTTGCGTTTAGATTAAAATTTTGCATCAGAAGTGGGAATCGAACCCACGCCATGCAACATGTAAATGCATTAATGGAATAAAGTGCACACATACTATAAATCTTCTTGATTGGACGAGGTTACTGGTTGGCCATTAGCCGCTTCTTGTGGTGATTATAGAAAGGAGAATGGTTTTACTAATTGTTAATATGTACATAAAACAGCAACTGCTATACATCTCTAAAAAATGCTGCTGCTGCTGGAATCATATATAAACATTACCGCGTCTACCTTGATCAGTACTACATCTAGCAAAAATTGTAAATCTATTTTAAATATATTTCCTTTATATTTTTTTGGAAAAGCAAGCAGAAGACATAAAAAGCCATGAACTGATCATCTACACAATGCGCCTTGGGTTCCATAACACGGCAGCTAATTTACTGGTCGTGACATGGTGTGGGACAGATTTGTCATACCACATAATTCCGAACTCTGCTCGTTCAATTTCAAATGCGGAAATACCCTAGTCGCTCAATATTTTCCTGCCATATTAGACTGGCTACATTTTAGTATTCAAAAAGCTGAGCTTCAATACATACTTTTCTGAAAGGGGTGTAGGCCCTGACACGGTCTTATTATTGATTCCACCTGACTATAACAATGCTTTTAAGCATTAGTGCAACTGGGGGCGGGAATTAGGGGAAATTTTCCTGCCCTCCACCCATTTTCCCCCAAACTTGAGCCCGTCCTGGTCAAAAGTTGAGTTAAAGTTGCAAATTCCATCTTGCGAGCAGCATATTGTACCATGAAAGTTGAATATTTTTGCACACTTTGTGCCTAAATATTTCACTTCACTTCCACCATAATATTCTCTTCCTCCCCCCCCCACCAAAAAAAAAATTATCGTGGTGCTCTCACTGCTCTTCATGGTAAATGGATTAAGGCACTCAACCATTGTTATGGTTTTGTAGAATCAGTAATCATACCACCTCATGGGGTTCATTCTTCATGTAAGACATCATGAAATTAGCCTAGCATGAAATCTTCTATAAGAGGATTACAAGGATTGTACAGCTTTATTCCATAAAAAAGTCTTGACTCCAGTCTAACTCATGAATATCTTACACCAAGGACACACCTGTCATGGGGCCTGTGGCATTAACTCTTCTACAAATAGCTGCTTGTTATTTTTGTCAAGCCTGGAAAACATGTTGATTTCCCAGCAAAAAAGGCAACATTCTTAATGAGGTGAAAAAATGTTTATTATATGGTATATCCTTCATGAATATATTCATGTTCATTGATTGGTTAAAAGTGCATCACATGACCACAATTAACTACTTGCGAGAAAGAGCGAAAGAGAGATCACAGGGAAATCGACGCCTATTTTCCCTCTAACGTCAGAGGGAAATAGGCGCCTATTTCCCTCTAGCCTCGATACCCGTGTTATTAGTTCCTTTATCGGTTCTTTCGCTGTGGTCAATACGACTGTTGACGTTATGCATGAGAATGCACAGACTCTTACTTGTATTTCTCAATGTATGAGTACATTCGTATCAGTTATTGGTCTAAAAGGAACTTTGATGCATTGTTGAGGCTAGTTTCGTCGACACCGTAGCAACAAAATGGCTGCGCCCAATTGCAATAGCAGTAACCGGTGGGAAACCTTCTGCACGGATAGTGAGAATACAAAGAACGGGACAAAGAAACTAATTACGTATGTTCTGTCAGTGTTCGAGGAATTGTGTAAGGATATTAACACCAGTGATTCCCCCGGTGATTTTTATTTTTAAGGCCATGGAATGGACAACGCTGATCTCAGCACTGCATGACTGTGCACGGAAACAGAAAGGTGAGCTATATGCAGCAGTAAATTCCGCGAGTAAATTCGGTATGGACTTCAGCGTCATTACCGAAAAAGGTGTTGATATCGTAAGTGGGGCGGACTTTCAACTGTCTAAAAGGCAGTCAAAGCTCTTGCCTAGCCTAGTCTTCGTCCCTGAAATAGTACCTACTTACCCCACGACCCGGTCCAGTTCACCTCGGGGGCCAATAGATTCCACAATAAGATCATTAAATATTTGTATACTATGTGTATAGTTGGGAGGCGGCCTCATTGATGACCACAGTATGGGCATGGAGTTTCGTACTAATGCAATTTTATTGTTGAAAAAGACAGGTGTCTAGTTGAAGAATCCCCATATGTGACCTCAAAATTTAAGGGTATGGCACCCAGTGGATTTTTCCACTACACACCCTATTCAATAATATTTTTGCAATAAGACTGCATTATAATTTTTACACTTCTATGCAGGTTGTACCTGTATAGAAAAAGAAATTTTCCTTGAAGTGCCGAAATATCCTGGTGAAGAGTATCCTGGTGATTTGTTTCCTGATTTTACAATTTTTAGCCCTTATTTGTACTGCGTGGTTTACACCAATCTTGAAAACCCTACGCCAAATTTCCTTCCAGATCCATGAACTAAATTCAGAAATTTGCCCAAGTTAATGAAAATTTATTCATACAGTGGTAAAGAGAAAACAATGTTGCAAAATTGATATTTTATCATCATGCCATAAATTAACAAAATGTCACTAAATAATTGTATTTAGGAATTAGTTATGTATTCCATTAAAAGAAAACAAATCTGTACATATCCTGTTCATTTTTCTGTGTCCATTTTCTTTATTTTATAAAACTCGACCATTGCACAAACAAAATTATTTTATACACTTTATACTACACTTTGACTTCCATATTTATGAGAAGACCAAATAACTATTTAACATAAATTTTCACTTTGGTTGGATCTGTGGAAGTAAGCACTTCAATATAAACTATTACCTGTGTTCTCTCTAATAAATGACTTCCAATAAATACCACATCATCTATTTTAATTGTTCCAGTAAAGCTGAAATTTCCATGCAATATAATAGCTTTAAAAAATGAGCATTTTTATAGAAGTGTCACAATCGCAGTCATTTTCCAGTTCATTGCTTGATTGTAGAATTTATTGAAGACCCAAGTAAATACATCATTGCATGAAAATGCACTTGTTTGTTTCCATATGCAATTGCAACAGTAATCGTCCCATATATACCGATAACTACACATTTACATGGGTGCGTCCATATTTGATTTGAACCCAAACCCACAAGCGAAGCGATACGTTGGATTAGGGTTTTCCGGCCGGAAGTCAATCTGTTCTAAATTTACCAACACGCGCACTTCCTTTGATTGCGTGTATATCGGCCGCCACAAAATGCGCGCGTAGTTTAAAGGAGGCGCACTAAACCGCGAGTGTGCACGGAGTGACGCAATATATTCGTACGTCGTCGGTGGCATTGTTGGACAGGAATTTGACGGAAAAAAAATGATTTCGTTAGAATAGAAACCCAAAATTCGCGTATTCATATTTCACGATCTTCTCCCACTTGTTAAGGCCGACTCAGATTTCAAAAACTTTTTTGTTTATTAATTATGAACTGTCGACTAGAACTAAAGATAATCGATCTAAAATGCCCAAATCAAAGTTTGAGTTGAATCTGATTTTTTGTGGATAACAGTAACCATTTATGTAACAGTATAACAGTAACCGGCAGAGGATACGTGTAAAAGTCCCGGATCATTGAATTTTAAAACAAAGTTGTAATGTTCTAGTATGACATCGTTTGAGCTTAGCTATTTTTACACTGAGTAGATGTGGGCAAGGCATATGTATATAAAAAAAAAAAACAAAATTTGTCAGAAAATTGAGGGCATCATCCCAGGAAATCTATGATTGGCCTTTAAGCCTTATTACAGGGCCGTCCACAGGATTTATTTTGGGGGGGTGCGAGGACATAAAAAAAAGTGGACTTTTTTGCTAAAAAGTTGGACCAACCCCCCTAAAAACGTCCTTTTTGGGACTTTTTTGAACATTATCCAAAAATGTTGGATTTCTTGTCACAACATTCTCTAAATTTGAGACCTTTTTTATCAAACCAAAATCAGCAAAAAGTGGACATTTACCCCTTTTGTGGAATTTTGGGGGCGGGGGGGGGTGCCGGCCGCACCCCACCTGCGTACGGGCCTGGCCTTATATATATCCAAGTGATGTTTCATAGAAAATCTGCCCCTATTGGATGCCTCTCTTGGAAAATACTTGCCTAGCAATTTATTAGGAGAATACGAATAAGTATATCAATATAAAGTTTGATTCAATTACATATATTACCAGAGTAGCCCTTGCCCATATACTCCCTGCCTCCTTTGCAAAAGAGTTACTTGTAATATCAATTTTAAAGGTACAAAATAGCTGATAACTAAATTGCCACAAAGCTTGCATCACATAAGATCAAAAGGAAATTGATGCAAAATCAAGAAGAAAAAAAAATTGGTAGAAAATCAAAGGGCATCCCTGTGGAATAGACCATTTGCACGATCCCCGAAATGCTCCTCGTATTGTTTTATGCCCATTTCCATCCGGGGACTTGTACCAGCCTCAAGTCGGCTAACACATACGGTTAAGAGCGTCCTGGAATACTAGAAACTAAACCCTCGGTGACGTAGCACTATAATTGTGTAATCGTCAGGTAGGCGACAAGTAGGGCACAGTTACGCCTCGAACAGATCACGTTTTGTTCATGAATTTCAAAATACGTGCCTGATGGTTTTTTATTCCTTAGATATTCTTCTACATTTTGTAAGCTAACTTCACGTGGAAAAGGTCCGTTGTACGATAATTTTTGGCACTGTTCAGCGACGCGAGACGAACAACAATTTTTTTTGTTAAACATGAAATCTGGTACAAGTTCCAGGATAGAAATGGGCACCATACGAGATGGATTTCGGGGATCGGAAATGGTCTATTGTTGGTTTGGGTATTTGGACACAAGCATAGCCAGATGGTTCATGGGAGTACCTGTTGATTATTCCAACATACCTCGATATTTTCTTAGTGTGATTTTTTATTTATGTCACTCATTATAAGGGTTTTGACGATTCGTCATGCTTAGAGTTGCACATTATCAAGTAAAATCCATATCAATTATGTGGCGTGGATTGAGGCCACATGTTGCATGGCCTCAAATGAAGACGAACCAGTATTACCTATATACATTCGAAACGTGTTGTATGGAATATATGAGTATCATTTATGAGAGCGTGGAACTTATGATCGTCGCAGCTAGCGATTGTAGGTCAGTGGAATTATACGAATGGAGTGGCCAAAACATCAGATGATTTACCTTTCAGGCAAGCCATTTAAGGCCAAGTAAAAAATAGAATTTCGCGGTTCTCGGCTTTCGCGCCGCTATATTCAAAGAATAAAGCTGTGGGCCGCCCAATGACCTTTGACCCTGCACGAGACCTTTTCAATTCATCAACATATGAGGATC
Source organism: Ophioderma brevispina (assembly GCA_023653785.1). Lineage (NCBI taxonomy): Eukaryota > Metazoa > Echinodermata > Ophiuroidea > Amphilepidida > Ophiodermatidae > Ophioderma > Ophioderma brevispina. Next base: position 41,353 of record JAMKCH010031514.1, on the reverse strand, counting down.
GCATGGTGCAACCTTGGACAAAAGTTTGGTTCCAATTGAACTTCAAGTTTTCAATTTAGATGAATTGTACATTTTAGCCCATTTTCAACTTGACCTCACATGACCTTTGACCTTTAACGTGACCTTTGACCTATCACACATATGACGGATCCCATTGTGCACATATGACAGAAGTTTGGTCCATTGAAAGTTAAAACTTTTCAATTGAGGTGTCAATTTAAAAAAAAACTTACAATTTGTGACACACAATCCCACACACACATCACACCACACATCCAACACGCCACAACGGATTGCTAAGTGGTCTGCCAGCTCTAGCTGGCGGCCCACAAAAATAAAACCAGGTGATCATCACTGATGACTTTGAAAGATGGTTGGTGAGGGAAGGCTTTATTATTGTTATTATTTTTTCAAAAAGATGGCCGCCATGTCTAAGATGGCCACCATGATATATTTGAAGATTGCATTTGCGTTGTGGAAATAGTAATATGCAAGGTTGAAGAAATTGCTCAACAAAATGAAAGATACTCTTTAAAATAGGTATGAGAGTTCAATATTTTTTGTTGACTTCATTTTCCCCCCTTTTTTAGCCTTCTTTTTGGTGGTGGTGTTGCTTTTTTTTTAAAATAACAAAAAAATCGGAGGGGATGATCAACTGGTTCATTTTTTTACTTCGCCTAATTTAGCAAATTCTTCAATCTTGCTAAGGGCATCAGTTCTGGAGAGCTAATAGAGCAGCAGCCCAGAATGGAAGTACCACACACATGTGACTCAATTGACTTTTTTACTCCTGGTTACCTAAGGAATAATTTGAACTATATTTCATTAGATTTAGAGCAGTTCAAACATTTGACACCCATAGTAACTTTACCCCTCTCATGGGGCTACACGCAGCAGCGGGTCTTCGGCAGACATTCATATTTGCAAAAATTATATTTTTCTCTGAATTTTCCCGTATTCAGATATTGGTATCTCGTTCGTTTGATCAAAACCTTCTGGGCTGCCGGTCTATAATGGCAGCCATCCAGCACATGCTGCCTTGCATGGTGGGCGTGGTTGCTCAAAGGCTAGGCCAACTGCCGATAACTATGGATTGATGTCAGTAAGGGTATCCAGTCAATTATCTTTTGCTCCAATAAATCCTCACACAGCAGTATTGCTGAGTGCGAGGTGTATCCGGCCACCCCTGTTAGCAGGGACAAAACTGGATGTAAAAACTTTGGTTTAACTAATAGTGGGTGAGCCAGGCATGTTGGTCGGTAAAAAAAGGTATAGTTTGGACAATGTACAATGTATAGTTACCAAGTTACACCTAGCATTAACCCCTATCCCGTAGGGGTATAGGGGTAATACTAATGAGGTGCGTAACTTGTTAATTTCGCATTGCAGATGGTTCAAACTATTCCTTATTTTAATTGTGATAACATTAAAAACAATATGAGACCATTTCGACTGAAATTGAAGCGTTTTTAGTATTTGACCCATGTAGAAGCTAAATTTAACCTTTGACCTATAATAAGGGTTTTCAGCTTAACTCCATAAGCCGAAGTTGGAGATAGCACAAACTATACATTGTTTTAATCCTTGTGATCGTATGCAATTCAACAACATTGGACCACTTCAATTTTGACTCCTGTATAATCTTTTGCGACCCCTATCTCGCTTAAGCTACCCCTTGACAATGGCCATCATACATTTTTGTGTATGTCATAGTATGAGGTAGCCCTGGTATAAATGCCTCCCAGGTGGTACCAATAAGCTTAAGGCTACTTTGGATGGTCTGGATCATCCACAGGGATTAGGCTATGCCGGTCAGCGGCGGTCGGCCATGACCTGCACTTGCTCCCACCAACCTGCACAGGAGGTCATTTGGGAGGTTTGCCGACCGACTTGACTTCAGTGAAATGAAAAATACGTCACACAAATACATTGCCATTTCAGACAGTTTAATAACAAAAACTCAATTTTGTAATTTTTTAAGATTTACAACCGGCAGTCAGGTAGCCTAGCTATAACCCTACTCTATCCACCTTATACACCTAGTCAGGACAGCCTTGATCATCATCAAACCTTACATACATTATGAAAAACTCAAAAGAGATCATGAAATTCAAATTAATAAAATAAGAAAACATTAAAAATATTTTTATGTGAAAATTAAAGGGATAACGAATGTATCTACTCCACTATTCTGGCTTTTTAAATTTGTGGTATCATCAACCATTTACTTCGCATGAAGTGACACAATAAAAAAATCAGACATATAGTAGCCTATACATTGAAAGTTTGGTCCCAAAGTTTGCTCATTAGTGTGATGTGGTACATCATATTAAACAGTTCTGTAGGATTTTTGTGCTACAAATTGATTTTCTTGCTGTTTTGGAGCAGACTGCTACCCCTTCTTGAGGGGGAGAGGTGTTTGTCCAGGGGAAAATTTGAATAAAGTCAAATGTTTTGTGTGGCACGCCATCTTGAAGGTGCGCACTTTGCAAGGGCATTATGGGTTATCTTTAGCACGAAAACAGGTTATAGCTGAAATTATTTTGACCCCAAAAATGACCACACAATGTGCAATAATAATTGCAATATTGGGCAAATACCAATACAATATAGTGGTCTAGTTTGATCATAATGCATTTACCATTAATGGCTTATGTGATGTTTCATAAATTTTGTTTTATTTTCGGCCCTTTTCTCATTTTTTTTCAGAAGTCGTGACAGACCATTTCAAATGCTCTAACGGCTGTACTTTGTCTTAGAAGCTGGCTATAGTGCAGTTGTGTTGACAAAAAACCGGACCTCGCTTCTCAAAATGGGTTGTACGTGCATTAAACACGGAGGGGCGGGTCGCTTGGCTCTTAGATCAGGTCATAGCCATAACAGCAGCTAGTTAAACTGATGGCTTGATTGTGCGTTCAACTTCGAACAAGTTGCATAAAGACTAAATAGGCCCCGCCCAGGTCACTCATTAGCTAATGGAGTGTATACGCACTAAGAGAGGGCGTTCTGTGTGACAGCTACTACAGTGGTTTGTTAAGCAAAATGCAAAGCGACACAGTTAATGGAGAAACAAACTGGCATAATGTAGGCATGATGGCAAAGATGAGCTGCACCACATAAATCCTCAAGAAAACAGTTTGGAATTTTTTTTCAGATATGTATTTCTCATTTAATTGGAAACTGTATTACACTCTATTGCATATCAGTGAAAAGCTCAGTTATTCCTCTGTACAATGACACCAAAATGATAAGAATTGATTACTTCATGATTGAGTGTTATTCTTTTGAATACTGGTAGGTCTGAAAGAGAAAGTGCCAAATTTCAGTACCTGTACTCAATTTAGGGTTGCTTAAATTAAGAGGATTAGGTTAAATGGAATGTGCCCAATTTGATGAGTTTGCTGATGGCAGGCCACTGAAGTTTTTTTAACCCTTTCATTCTCAAGTTACTCATTTACGATCCTAGCACGATACGGATGGGCATTATCGTCTCGGAGTACTGCATATCTTCCCAGAGATGGCAACGGCCTTAGAATATTGTCCCTGAAAACGACCGCATTGTTGCCTTCAATAACAACAAGTCTTGTCTTCCCAGTTATCAGGGCTGCCTCCACCAAAAGCTGTCGCTCTTCCAATGCAACAGATAGGGAAACTTCACCACGTATCCTCTAAACTTTAACTCTACCATCCAACTTCCGAAGACAAAATCTGCATTAATCTGAAAACATGAATTTCTGTCGCCATGTTTAAATTCCACTACCGGTGTTGCCGACACCACCTTAACCGGGCCTGATGGTGAAGGGCTGTCATCACTGGCTTCTTAGCTAGCTACCATGCTCTCAGATTGGACTTCTGTCAATACTGCCCCACAAACGGTGCCTGTAAATTTCTGGAAGACAATCTCCAATTCTGAAGAGCAGAGAGTAATAAACCTGTCTTTCTGGGGTGTTGTTGCCCGGGGACAACCGCTTCTGGGTCTCACCTTCCCATTACCAGTTTGCACGGAATTTTGTTTTCCATTTTGATACAGCACTTGGGCTAACCCCAACATTCTATACAAAAAAAGAAGGTCCTGATGCAGTAATTTCATGGAAAGTGATGATAATAAGATTTGCTAATTTCTCACATATGTATTCACTGATTAACTTCATACTTGGTAGAAAACCCACTAGACAAGGCTCATATGAGGTGTCAACAGGTTGACCTCAGATGAACTCTGTGTGAACTCACATCAAACTGTGACTCCCATTGGCAAATCGCAATGGCAGGCGACACAAGCATTCCGGGGAACGATGTATATTTTGTCAACACTTGTCAATGCCTGACATTATTGGGAAAAGCACATTAATATTGTTGCCAATTTTGTCAACAACAGCCTTGTGGGTACCAGCCCTACAGGTTACACTCATGGGTGTATCCTTAATGTAAGGCATGGATGAAAGAAACCAATCAAATCTGTGCAGAATAAAGCCTATAACCCCACGAGGGCGCATGTGGTCCAGTGGATATGACAGCCGACTCATGATCTGAAGGTTGCGGGTTCGAGCCCCACTGCAGCCAATGTGTTCTCCACTTGGGCAAGGCACTTTACCTCGCTTGCCTCATCGACCCAAGCGATATTCGGGTAGCTGTTAGGGGGAATATTATAATGTAAGTGCTGATAGGATTGCGCTTGGCCGGCTGCCGACCTAAGTGAAGCGAAATGATTGTGACGATTTCCTGATGGCAGCGTAATAATAATAGGCAACAGTGCTGTGATATTGATGAAATGGTGCTTTATAAAAGCCTGTGTATTATTATTATTATTAAACTCTATTCATGTCTATACAGACTTATGGCATGTTTTACGATAGAGGGGTCCAAATTTTCCCGATTTGACATAAAATGTCTAATTTTAAATATCAAATGTAATTTTGGGGGCATTTTACCAGTTTAATTGGAAAGTTTTGATGCAAGACACACTCCAAAAAGTAAATTGGAGCTAAGAAATGTAATTTTTAACCCAATAAAGGACCATTTTAAGGGGGGAGTGGGGTTAGGTCCACTTTGACCAAAAAGGTCCATTTTTTTGAAGTCCTGCACACCCAAATAAATCCTCCATACAGACCTGCTCTTGGCTGTGATAATAAAAGTCCCACCTTGTTGCACCATATAATTATAATGATCAGAAAATTGATGGGATACTTTATACAAATGTTTGCATGATCAACCAGTGCAGTATGATTTGTGTATATCCAAATCTCTCTCAGTATTGTACATTTTATCACACGCTGGACAAGTGAATGAATTCTGAGGCTGGTAGTCGTCTGTGTTGTGTGATTTGCTGCGTGAGTGTATCTTGCTGTCTGTCATCCATCCTTGTTTACTCCTCAGTGATGGCTTGGAGTCTGATCCCACTGTAAGATGAGAAAAATTAAATACAAAACCTTGTTAGGTCACACTTGATGGGGAATTAAATGGTGGATTCACAATTTTTCCAGACTAAAAATGTGTATGTTCAATTATTCAAAGATTTTATGTTCCCCCTTCTCATTTTTTTACTTAAAATTTACTATACAATTTTGTCTCCCCTCTTTCCTTGATATTTATTTTTTTTTGTAATTTGTTCCTTTTTATGGAAATATTGTGGCCCCCCATTCCCCACTAGAATAAATATTCCCCAGTCCCTTAAAATCATATTAAAACTTCCAACTGCCATTCTGACTACCAGTCAGTCCCTCCCTCCCCTTTCCTCTTCTCCCTCCATCCCAGCTTGCTCCTTCCCTCTTCTCCCTCCCCTCTCTCTTCTCCATCCTCCCCTCCCTCCTCCTTCCCTCCTCCTTTCTCTCTTCCCTTCTCCATCTCCCTCTCTCCCCTTTCCCTCAGAATATTGACAAAAAGTAGGTACAGCATATAAATATAAATTGCACCATAGAAGCACAATCCTGCTCAATTACCAAGTCTGTCATTGCGTGTCTTGTTGTTATTGCTGCCCTGTTGTTGGAAAGCACCCGCATTCTTGAGTTGTATATAGGCACTCAGGCTTGCATTGTTACTGGATGCTGTCGTCAACCTGGCTGCATTCACCGGAACACTGCCATGCCTCTTACTGGAAGATGCTATGAAAATTATGAGGAAAATGTCAGTTTATTTTAAATATTGGTTTCTTATACTCAGGCAGACGACTCAACATAAGCCATACAATATGTTGTGGAGGCCAAAACCATGAGACACACACTACATCAGGCCTGGTGCTAATGTTAACTTTAAATAATACATGTGTTGTCTGCCATCACAGTTTTCAATGGGGACAAACAGTGTTATAGCTACGCCGGTTGGCGCCGGTCAGGGTTGCCGGCACAGACTCAATTTGACCGGCAGTAAGCTTAAACTTTGATCTACGGACCGGCACAGAATCTCAGTAAAGTACTGGAAATTGCAATATTAGCTTATAACCAAGGGGATTTCCAACTTTTGGCACTCGATTTACCCGGCACTCAATTTGGCCTGGCTATAACCCTGGGGACAAAGTTCACATGAGGTCACCAACACGTGGGACACAACCCAAGGACCATTGTATCCAAGTATCATGAAAATTGATCAACACATGTAAATACACTTTGCAATTATGTTTAGGGTTAACATTTTGACCATGGATACACAGCAAGATTCCTACTCACGGTGTAACCCAGAGCTTAGGCTACTCTATGTGTACTCTTTAGCTCTACTCGAAGGGTACCCCCTTGATACATTATTGATGCAGTACCTACAACTAAGTACTTGCGAAGTACACAAGTCACTGGGTGAATAGCAGCTATGTTTACTTAGCAGTACCCATCCTATAGTGTACTCTGCAGTTGCCTTCTAGGTGACTGACAGGTACCTATGTAAGCCACCAGTAATGGAGTACCTCTGCAGCTACTCCACGGGAGTACCTTCACAGGTACTCTCCTACCGGCTGCCTAGTAGACAGCACTTTGGACCATAGAGGGCACCAAACATTCTATTGTTTACAACTTTCTGATCATTTTCAAGCTTAGTAACATCTATATTTGAGTTGAGCATCACCAAAAACCCCTATATATGACATTTTGTGTAAAAACATATAACATATGTGACCAAAATGTTATGTAATGGATAAAATTACTACAATTATCACACAGAGCGCAAAGCTCATTTGCATGGGAGTACCCATGCAGGTACTCCCGCATGGGGTGACTAGTGGTTATGCTACTGCGTGTGTACCTAGGTGGATGATTACCCCCACTTTTGCGGCCGGCGATGTGGTACCCATGCAGGTGGGTACTCCGTGGCTACTTAACAGCTACTTCACAGGTACTCCCATGAAGAAATTGGTTGTGTAGACAGACACACATTACAAAAACAATCCCTATGTGCCATCTTGTAGATGACGCAGAAAAGTAAAAGTTACCTGATTTAGCCCTTTCTCTGTTGTCCCTTGATGGAGGTCTTGGTGGTCTGACATGCGACGCTTTATCATCAGCTATAGTGTCATGCGTGAATGACCTCGCGTCTCGGTGGGAGTTTCCTTCAATAACAGCCGAGTCTGAGTGAGCACTCCGTGTTGGACGTAACTCTACTGGCCGATTTCTGATGAGGAATTTAAAATGGTCATATTTCACTTTAAGTAAACTTTAAAATAATATCAATAAGGCCAGAAGAAAAAAAGTTTGCTTTCAGTAGAGGTTGCGTGCATTTTGATTTAAGAGCCATTTTATCAGCATTTAAATTTTTTATTAGATAAACTTAGAAAATTTTTTTCAGACAAAAATATCTGAGTGATAAAAATATTCATTTTGTTTTAAATTTAAGTGATCTCAATTTTACATTTTTGTTTTATAAATTATTAATTGAAAGCGATTTTTCAAAAATAATTCTTCTTGAGAGAACTTTTTCGAGGGTCAGCCAGGAAAGGGCTATGAACATTGTCTTAGCAGAATAACTTACTGATGACTGTACAAGGTGTCTTGATTTGGTTGCCTAGGTGATTTGGTTCTGGTATTGTTAACTTTGGCTTGGTTCAGTGTATCTTGTTGCCATAGTGGAATGGCGCCACCAGACATCTGAATAAAGTAAACAAAATATGTGCCAGTGTTTATCCATCATAAAGAAAGGCTAACTTTGAAATTAAACTTGATTTATACTCATGCATCACAAAGCGTAGCATCAGCGCTTTGGTGGTACTTCCGGCGCAGAGCATTAACCGAAGGATCCATCACTTGACGCTCTGTTCCAGCATCGGCCAACGCTCCGAGTGGAGCAATGTTCAACTTAGTCTTGTTCAAGACACTCGGTTATGTCCCTTTCCGAGGTACATCCCTTGTATATAATCATTGGTGTTGACCCCCCACCACCACCACCGAGGCCTTAGCTGAGCCCATGCAAACTCTTACACATGGGATATAAAAAATGATCTCAGAAATCTACCCCCTGGGCCTTAGCACGGCGCTCATGCAAAATCTCCCCCCCCCCACCACCACCTACTCCAGGGCCTTAGGCTGGTGCCCATGCAAAACCGTAAATGAAAATGGTCTCAGAAATCTATCTCATCCACATAATTATGTGCACGAATCCCTCCCGCTTAAGAATTAACTAACCACGTTCACAAGATACACCACAACATAAAATTTGTCCTCCCATAATAGAAATTGCTAACTTCCATGAATCACTCACAGCGAGGCAGAGCCTTGTGTCTTGTTCATTCTGTATTTAGTACAATCTGATGGTCCTACCCACTTACATAACTGCCCAGTCAAAGACGACACAATACTCGTACTCATTGGTTGACAACGTCGCCCGTTCATGTCAGTAGGAAATAAGCATATTGATTGGCCACCTATTTAAAAACTCATAAATTGGCCCTAATCTGGAAAAGCAACCCCCCACAATAAATTTGTGTGCTGATCAGGAAAAAAATCCTTGAAATACATAAAAAGTACAATCTAAAAGGCTGTGTCTGACCGAGCTGGCGAGCTAAACCCCAGACACCTGTGTTGGATTCCAGATAAAAAATAGCTATGCTAATGATTTCAACTGTTAAGTATGACAATGGTTTTGGATCAAATTAACTATTGCTTTCAGTAAGTTCGCTGGTGATATAATTCAAGAATCATACTGCCCCTTGAACAAGGCTATGTTCAACTTGGGAACGTTGACATTTGGCATTGTCCATCAAAATGCTGTATGTTTCACCCTTTGACTCCAAATTTACATATTGCTACCGTCTTGCTAGGTTGTTGTCTGTTACATGTGCTAGCATAAAAAGAAGTATAAATTGCTTGATATTCAAAGATTCAACTGACGCTTCGAGCAACAACACTTGGAGCGTCAGGTATTGAAGCGTTGACACTATAGTACACTTTGGGATGCATGAGTATAAATTCAGCTTTAAGAGAATCCAAAGAAAATACTTGGTTAACAAATATTTGAAAGATTCTTAGGATCCACTAAGTTAGTTATATTGTGTTCGTAAGAAAATCAATGTTAACTCATTTCCAGTTTTATAAATGAGGGAGAAGGGCATCTTACATTAAATCTAGTTACATTTAAACTTTATTAACCACTTGGTTTGCTGTGCTGTATAACATATGTGCATGTGTGTCTGTGTCTCTGTCGGTGTCTCTCCACACCAGAAATTCTATTAATCAAATCTTTACCTGGACAGCATGTGGAGATTCCCCTCTCTGCTCCAACAGCTTACCAATATTCTTCCTCAACAGGTTATTTTGCTCTTCCAAGATTTGGATGCGGATATTGTTGGACTGCACCTGTAGCTTCATGTCAGAGGGTTTATTGCCTGAAACAAGAGCAGATTTAAGTAACAAGGGAAAGACTCAAGAATCAAAGAGAACAAGAAAAAAAAAACACACAAAAAGAGTACTGGAACAGGTTTTGAAAATGACAGTACAATGAGTAAGAGATTAAACTCTGCCTAACTACACTTATAAAGGTAGTAATTCTTCAACCATATGCCTATCCTAATGCTTGTAAGCTTATGGCTATTGATTTGGTTTTGATTGGGACAAGTTGGACAACTCTACTTTGGGCTGGACAAAATGTCTGGTCCAGGGTCTTGATTTTAAGTATTTCTCTATTTGCACTGAACACTTGAAATCAGGATGGTTTTGCAAATACACCCACCTAGGTGCATTCCTAACTGCAACCAATTCTTGTGGGAAAAGAAACACTGGTAACTGAAAGTGTCTGAATTTAGGCAAAAGGTCTGAATCTGGAAAGGCTGTATGAATGGGGAATTAAGCTTAAATTCAGACCTACATTCAGACACTTTGCCCACCCAAAGGTAATTGCTTTGCCACCCAGAACAAAATCAATAATTACAAAGAGCCAATGATAAACAACATTAAGTGCTGCCTATTGATATTACACAAACCTCAAGTATTGTAATCTACTTGTCCTATTGTGCCAACCCCAAATCTATAATCCCGTTGAGTCAGTTGCTTGCTTTTCATACCATGCAGATTTTGGGTGCAAGTGTCTGAACTGGTGTCTGACAAAAAAATTTTGGTCTGAAATTGTGAGGAGTAACAATAGAATATTCCTCATTGTTGGGGTAGTTGACTAAAATTCAGACCATTTGCCAAATCAGACGTTTTTCGAGTTACTATGAAAATTAGTTTACACAACTGTGAGCTTACCTTGCTGGTGATGGAGGGCCATTCAGGCAGGGTTAAGATCAGTGTATTGCAACAAGCACTTCTCCCTTTCCTTGGCTTTCTTCCAGCTTAGCCCTCCAGGCAAGTATCACCTCTGAAATCTGAACTGATGTCTCAAAACTTGCTTCTCCTCTTTCATTGATACTACCACACGTCCTGATTATTGGAGAATCGAAACAAACCCACATGTTGAAAGTGATATTTATTTTAGTTCTTGTAAAATATAGCTCAGGTACTATTGTTTGTTTTTATTATTTTAAATGTACATGTAGTGTAAATGTTGTACAGGCTCTTGGAGATCAGTACAGATCCTGAGAGTTTCCCCTGGTAAAGAAAGATTTAAATAAAACATAAATACTTGAAACCACATCTACTCATATACTGCAAAAGCCTTTTGTGTAGGCAGAGCATAGCCTTTTAATATCAAGGCTTTGATTATGTATTCATTTGTGGGAGTCCGCCCCTCTCTGGACCGCTCAAAGCTGAGTCGGATCAATCCTTTTTCGCAAATATTTCCTTTTCTTTGTTACTTAGTTTTTTTTCGGGATATTTCTTCCTCTTTCCGAACTATAAGCGATCGTTGATTGGTCAATGATAATGTTCATCGTTCGCTTAAAATAGTTCACAGAGTACGAGTTTATTGGAACTGATCAATACCATTCATTATTGAGTTTTGGTAACGAATTCAAAACAAAGCGAATACATCCATTACCGCGAGGATCCTGATACGCAACCTGGGAATGTAAAATCTCGAACAAACACTCTTGCTTGCTGCTGTGAAAACGGCCCTGAAATTATGGTGGAATTACAATGCATCGTGTAGGATCCCGGTGACGTGTAGGATTATCGAGCTTAGCTGCAGCCTGTGCCTTGATCCCGGTGCGGTTGCTTTGAGTAGCTGAGATAAGCGTATTTGAAGCTACGGCTCCGTGTACTGATGTGATACGGTTTACTATAAATGTGATTTCCAGTCATTGTAGTGAACAGTTGGATTGTTACACGTAGTTTTCCATTGCATCGTTCAGCCATGGTTCGGCCGAGAGTTTAGCCTTAATTGTACAGTATGTTGGAGGTGCCTTGCCTTGTCACTTGGTATTAGTTGCCGAGGTAAGTTCTTGCCTAGACTAGGAGTGCGTGTCCCCTAAATTCTCGGCGTGACTTTGTGAACTAGACTTCAGTTCTGCTTGAATTTTTGGAATGTTTCGCACAACGCACCTTTGCGTGGCAGAATGATACGCTGGTCATTAATTCATCATTTTAATGTTCAAATCACCTGACATGTCTGTGAGTGGCCAGTTTAACTGGTCACTGCAGTACGACTATTTTGATAAAGACTGTTGACGTATGCCTTAGTCTAGTCTCATATTCAGTGTGTTTGTGCAGGGAATGTGGGAATAACTTTTACTGGGACTTTTTTTCTGCAGCAGCTGGGCTACAACAACAACTTCCCATCTGCCATCCTCAACATCCGTATACGGAACTCACTCGCACTCGCAGCTGGTCACAAATTTTGTCGAGTGAACTATTTTGCTTTGAATCGTATCTAATAATCAGGCCGTGCAAATCGATATGGTAAATTTGACGGGCAACGTCATCGATATTGGCAGTATCTGAAGATGTTGTCATCGATGAATTGGGGCGGTGGCTTACCTGACGACATACTTTTGATTGCCACATTTATGCTTGCCCCAGGGAAATAACACCAATTTGTGCTCAAAGACTCCTCGCTCCGCTCGTGCCCACTCCCCCCCCCGCTCCGTCGCTCTCCTCGTTTTTTTGTATAAAACTTCTCTGTCGTCTTTGACAAGAACTAATAGAGAGCGGTAAATTGATATTTTTCTGCATTTAAATTTTGGCTTCAAAAACCAACCCTTTTTGCATTGGTGAGGAGGTAAGCACAAAGGAACTTAGTTTGCTTTTGGAAGTATGTAAGAGCTCAATAAGATAAAGGAAGCAGTAAAACTGGACATATCAAATTTTGAAAATGAAAAAAAAAACAACAAAAAAAAATGGAATTGGTCTTTAAGTTTTAAAATCATACTTCATCTCATAATTACTTGGGACATTATGGCCCACTAAGTATGGACCCGCTTCCCCGCCAAAACACTTCCAAAGACCGTCCGATTGCATGCCAAGCGCAGTTCACGCAAACGAATATGTGCACTTAAGCATATCCAAGAAAATAATGAGCAGTATTTGGTCGTTTGCCCATGTCCCTTAGTTTTTTTTTTTAAGTGTTTTTTAAAAATAAATCTTGGGTACCATGGCCCGATCGCTAATAGCTCGTCCCCAGAAGCCCCAGATTTTAATGAAGTGGTCAACATTTTGGTATCAGAAGAAGCTGCGAGTTTTTTCGGTGGTGACCAATTAGAGGACCCTGGGCACTAGTGATCCCACCCTGTGAATTCAGCAGAACTTTACGGCAAACAACGCAGAATCATTGACAGTTTATTCCGTACAAGGACTGCTGAATTCAGGGTGGGTTACTAGTGACCCAGGGTCGTAATTGTCAAATCCCCTATTTTTCTCATTTACCCTGTGAAAATTTCAAGACAAGGATGTTGTGGTTGGAAGTGGGAAGTTATGAGCGGAAAATGCAACCAATGTTGGTCGGACAAATATTAATGTTACACACCAGTACTCTAGGGGCTTACAAAATCACGTTTTTACCTCTCACATCAAAACAAGATTGAAATATCGGCGCAAAACTTACAGATGGGGTTTGGAGTGAAGGCCATTCTATTCAGAGAAAACTTCATATCCTTTAAATCAGGACCATCCCCTTTACACATAAAACCGTCACCTTGATTCCTATGCAAGCACTTAACTAGTTAGTACTATAATTGATAGACTCTTAAATGGTCATTTTTTTTGTCCCCTTTAATAGTAGTCCCTAATTTAAATCAACATCAACAAAATCACACTAACACATTGCCCGAGGAGATTTTTTTTTTTTGAGGAACATTGTTCTCAAACTGCACAGAATCGATGTAGACCACCTACCAAGAACGTTCCGAAGGTTTATTGGACAAACAGGTACAAAAGAAAACAGCAAACCTTGTTTTGAACTTGCCTGACTATCGTAATTGTCCCCATAGAACACCGTGCTTTGACATTCTGTCGTGCACGACAGAAAGTACTAAATCATCATATTATTACATAAAGACGGCGTATTCGGCTTATTCACTTCAGGTGTGATCTAATACATTGGAAAGCATTCCATATAATTATGCACAAAACCAGGGTTCGAAAAAAAATTGGGGGCGCTTCTTTCTGGAAATCTCCTCATGTCTCTTTAACTTCACAAATCATGTCACAATCTCAACAGTTACTCTTGGCTGATCATGCTTTTTTTCTTAAAGGTGCGTGTTCCGATCGTCTTTGGGGCCTTCCTGATTTACCCGGTAGTATCGATTTTGATATCAGATGAAAGGCCGTATTTTTTCTCATTGTCCTGAAATTTGAGCCCTCAAATTCATTTCATTTCCAAGGTATAAACAAAAAACACCATTTTAATGGTTAACCATCAATATTAGCACAGTATTGAATAGGGCTTTGCAATATGCATTATTGCGTCTACCATCAAAACCGTAGGTTTGTTTCCCACGGTACTCGATGGGGCATATGTGCAAGTGCAAGGCTCTCATATTAGGGGTGGGCAAGTTGCAACTTTATTTTTAAATCGAGTGGATTCTATGGCCATTTTGGCTCCTGAAAAAGAATCTAGCAAGCTTTTTCACTGAAGATAAAGTTTTGGGTTGGTTCCCTGGATTTTAAGTTTTGTACATAAAGTCAATGGGATTTTGAGGTTAAATTAGTTAATTGCCAATATTTGCCACATACAAATTAATGACAACCATGTAGCATGCACCTGTGCTACGTGTATTGCCTCCCTTTGTAATACCATAGGTTCCCAAACTAACGCAGGTTTCCTAATGTCTAGAATAAAAGGAAAAATGTCTGTACCCTGCAGAGGGCATGTAGTCACTAGCACAGCTACAACAACTTTCATTCACCTACTGGTTTAAATTATTTATAGAAAACAGGAATAACGACCTCTTTACACAAATTAGTTGCCCTGCCTACTAATCGCGATTTCGCGTTGATAGTTCGTCCCCTGGAGTTTGGACCTATTCAATTAAGTCGGAGAGGGATCAACCTGGCTCTACCGGGAAAATGAAAGAATTCAATGCACGTGCCACACCGGATTATCTTGGAGGACACCCGGTCCTTAACAGAAATCGCCTGCGCCTCATTGAGTTTTTTCACCTCCGCACGAATGGTACGGGGTCACCTATCAGATGAACGAGTCAAATGTGTGACCCACTTCTACAAAACCAGGAACAAGACACAGTGACTTATTCCTCTTTGATCAAAACTAGTCAGATATGTCTAAATCCCCAGTTCATTCACATCTTTAAAAACAACAAAAGCAAGTATGACTTTAGTTACCTTTATACAGCAATCCCAGCTACCCGAGTGATTGATTTCACGTCTGACAAAAAATGGCTGTATCCCATCCCCCAATATGATGCGCAAGATATTCTTTGCTTTAAAAACTGTACCTTACGTAACAAAAACTGGATGGCTAACATTACCTGTGGCTTTACAGAGACAAAAGACTGGGAATCTAGAACAGTTAACTGTGCTTTATTTGTAGACAGTTGTCTGCCCATTTTGGTTGGGTGAATCTGAATAGCAAGGCATAACAACAATAAGGTTTTGAAACGCTACTGAATGATATCTCATGTGATTAACTGGTATTCACACAACCTTCATTGCAAAAGGGGTGTTTGTCACTGTGACTTGTTCCTGGGTTTGTAAACGTGGGGTGTGTCCATTTTGGTTTATAATATTAACCACACATGCACATTCGGATGAAACATCCCATACCATTCACAGTTATTAGCAAGTTATGTAACGGGTTGCAAAGGCTTGACCTTACACAATATACTCCTTCAATTTTCACTTACTCATCAAACTAGTTGTCTTGTTTTGGGTTGTTCTGTGCCATTGCCTGTCCTCCCTTGAAGAGAGTTGTTGGAAAAAAGTTTATTTTCTGCCATTGAAGAATAAATTGCTATTTTTTTTCTTTTGAGAATCATTGCCTAAACCTATAAAGCACGCTATTGGTGAGTTTCTAAGCAAACCAGGATGAAGATCCATGTTTTGTTTTTTGTTTTTTTTTCCAACCCTTCCAAACGTAGCAGAAAAGCCCAGAGACTTCATTACAAAACGTAAAACTACTCCACAGAACCAACCTAAAAAATTAATCCTGTGATTTAAAAAGCTTGCCTGCTTCATTTTCAGGAACCAAATGGCCACATAAATATTCTCGTTTTCAACAAAAGTTTTGGTAAAAAAAGGCATACTTTGCCCACCCCTACTTCATACCAATTAGAGAACACAAAACACTAAATCAGAACAAGCAGAAACCTTTAATTTCCAAATTTCTAAAATCCTGACAAGAAATGTTTACCACTCTT
Organism: Ophioderma brevispina; assembly: GCA_023653785.1. Classification (NCBI taxonomy): domain Eukaryota; kingdom Metazoa; phylum Echinodermata; class Ophiuroidea; order Amphilepidida; family Ophiodermatidae; genus Ophioderma; species Ophioderma brevispina. Next base: position 25,194 of record JAMKCH010031514.1, on the reverse strand, counting down.
GATCTCACCCTCTCAGTTTGCAATTGCTCCTTGAGTGGTCTTAATTTCTTTCTGTGCTTTCTTTTAGGTTAGTTGAAGACATCTCTCTCCATCTTCCAATCGTTATGTTGTCTCTCAACCCTGGCATTCCTGGTCCAGCTCGTCTACTCTCTGTACAAAGCATCATCTTGTTCTGCAAGCCTGAAAACAGAGATACCTTGTTAAGGAAGACATGATTATTCACGCTCCGCAAAAGACATAGACAATAACCGAAGTGGCATGAGGTTGTTCCGCCATCTGTGAAGTCTTTATGCATATTGTTAAATTTTTCAAAACAGGAATGGGTAAAAAACCTCATCCAATCCATAAACCCTGGTACGCTTTGTGCACACACAATGCGATCCAAACAAATCGGCACACAAGCCTAAATTTGGGTAATGACTCGGTACAATAACGGTTAAATACCTATATCTGTGAAAAGCACGTAATGATAAGTTGCAAAACTGTGCGTGGGTACTGTGACCTTACTTCTGATGATAATCAGTGAATACAACTGCAAACATTAACGACTTACGTAAGAGCCAATACATTGGAATTACTCAACAAAGAAATAGCCAATCTATCCCCAAAAACTATCATTGGATTACTAATATATGACAGCCGAGAGAACTCAGTATTGTTATACGGCTGAACAATCCTAAATATTATGTTTATATGAGCACTGATTAAGCCACTGAAGTAGAACGATATGCAATATACATCCCCTGAGTGAACTAAGCTGTTGATATCATTTTATATCTCATGTGCCTATAAAATGATTTAAATAAAAAATTATTAATATTATTATCTGTATGCTATAGATATACACAGTGATATAACCCGAGAGAACCCAGTAGTTGGGCACTTGAAGCAATGTATTAATCGCCTGAGAGAACGTCCGCAGATCTACTTATTGGAATTTAATGAATATATTCCAGAAATGATTCCCATGCTTGAAATCATTAAAATATAAATGTGATGTGATCTGGGGAAACCCTCCACATGTTCGCACAGGACAGTTTTGAAAAAATAAACAATATTAATTTTATTATATGTATAATTTGGTTTATTTACTTTATTTTTTGTCAGATTGTAATAGGGCAAATAACTTTTGATATGTGTATCATAGAAGAAAGATGTAAAAAGTTATGGAAACCTTTATATTTCAAACTTTGGCATGAGAGTCAAACTCAAAATAATACAATTTTCCACCATCCCAGATCGCATCACATATTATAAATCCATAAACATGAATACCACACAAAAGTGAGGACATAACCCTAGAGGTACCCTTTATTTTAATACAACACAAAATAATATACCCTTTAAAACCGTGTAATTCGATGGTTAGAAATTTTTAGTAAAATTTGAGAATTAAAAAACCAAAATCTACAACCACATCTAGAAATTAAAAATGTATAAACACCCACCAAGAATCAAGTAATTACCACAATACATTGGTGGGGCCAGACCTCTTTTTCTGGGTGGGGGGGAACTGGGGAAAAGTGAAATTCTTGGGCAGGGGCAAAATATGGACAATTTGGACATTTTTCACAAATTTTGGCTCCCAAAGCACTGATTTTTGCCCCAAATCTCATTTTTCTTTCGACCGGACGGTTTGTTGGGGGAATGTTCATAAGAACTGGGGTTGGTCGCCAAAAAAAATATGTTGGGGGAACTGCCCCCCCATGCCCCCCCTGGTGCCGCCACTGACCACATTATAACAACAAATTTATATAAAATTGCAGAAATTTTGAGTAATCTGAATTTAATCAATAGCTTGACCAAGTTCATCCTTGTGTGTGCACAGATTTAGGTTGCAGGCCAGAAAATCTTCCACCAATTTTGAAAAAAAAAAACGATTGTTAAAATCCCTGTGATTGACATGGCTGCAACCACCAAGGACAAAAAACCTTTCAGTGGGTTGTATTATACATACTTGACATGAACTGACGTTGTGTGATCTGGTATCAATATATCATACTACCCAAAAAACCAGGGGGTTTATTTTCTAAATACATTGGTTATGGAAAGCTACTGAACTGTGCCAAGGGAATTGAATTTACTAGCTCATATTAAATCAGAACATCAGTGTGTAAAATCATCATCAACTCACTTTGGTATGTTTGTAATCAATGGACATATCCACGCTTCTATTGCTTTGCCTGTTCCTTGCCAAGTTGCTTACTGTAGGTCTCCAACTGACTGCGGGTATCATGTAACTGTGCATTTATTGCTGCACTTGACCTCTCTACACCCTCAACCACCAAGCAGCTTTGTTGTTTATGTTCTCATCACGCTCCTTGGTACTGACTTTTGATGAGTCTGCAAATGACGCAAGGATACATATAAAGCTAGGACTGTTAAAAGGGGAGGGGAAAATCTATAGGTGCCATCCTGGTTATGGATGGAGAAAAAGTTGTTCTGGATTTTCTTCACAGCAATGCTCAGTAACCCTAATGCCCCACTCATCTCCCAGGAGGAAGGGATAAGGACGCTCGATATATCGAATATATCGAAATACCGGTATTTTTATACCAGATCTGAAACTGCCTCATAGTGAAAAGAGGAAATGCTCAAAGAAGCTGAAAAACAGTGTGAAATTTGGGTAAAACAGCTAAAAAAGGACTGAATATAAAATAAAATGCATAAATTTGGGCAACAAAAAAAGAGGAATTCAGAAAGGAGGAGAAGTTTCATGTCTGGATACAAGCTAAAGAAGATTCACATCCTGGGTGGGAATTGAACCAGGAGCCCCGACCCCCAGTGCCATGACCATGGAGGGCAGGCCACGAGACCCGACCAGTGATTTTGTGCCATTTAGTGTTCTTATGATAACATCATTGCATAATTTGGGACTCAGTGTTGTGGTATTTTGTGGTCTATGGGTGTGTTAGGGTTACGTAATAGTTAGCATTCTATTACTGCAATGACGACATCACAGTTTGAAGCATTACAAAGTATCTACGATTTAAGCTAGGGGATGAAATTGAGGTACAAGTAATCAATCACTGACACAACCAATCACTGACACACAAACCTGGAGGTAAACAAACTCCCTCCATGGGTGATAATCCAAGACCGCAAAGAAAGTGTTCATCGGTTAAGCTCATGATTCGCAACTTTTCCCTTTTAACATCCTTGATATAAAGTTGATACCTCAAAAAATAGCATATGAATTTATTATTATTATTAAAATAAATTTAATGTGGTACTGCAATGAAATTTCAGAGATGCTGCAATGCAGTACTGCATGCCTTACAGTATTCTTAGGTCTTTGCATGTTTGACTATTATAATACGAGAACTAGAATTTCGCGGTCTCGGCTTTCGCGCATCACTATATTCAAAGATAATAAGCTGTGGGCCGCACCCATTAAAAAACTAACAATTTTTGACACACACCAACTCCTACAAACACCCACACACATACACACATACAGACACCCGGCACAACGTATTGCTAAGTGTCCTGGGCCAGCTATTGCTGGCGGCCCACAAAAAACACACATCCCATTGCCAATGGATGTTTTTCAAACTTGGCAACTATCAACTGTTTCAGTAAATGTAGACTTGAAATGTCTTGCAATAATACATACCAGAGGGTGTTATTGAGTCTATCCAACAATGCACCAGGTTTTTAGAAATTTCAGTTCAATATTAAAGGTCAAGTGATCCCACAAAAATCCTACTTTTAACACACAAAAACTCATTTTAGCCCAGAATGTGCTAGTACTAGGGGAATTTTTTGCATGATCATGACGTCTTGTTGTTCTTGAACTTCCTGAACACTTGATAAGTACTGACATGTGTTTAGTGCAGTGCAGTATAGGCACATTGCAATGCATTATGGGATGGATTATAAACACCCTCTGAATACCTACTTACCAAGTTCCTTCAGAGCTTCAAATTGTTTATGTAGCTCTCTTTTTAATGCTACTAATTCCTCCTCCAATGACCTCCTAGCCTTCTGGGAATCTTCATAATTTCTTTGCACAACCATCACGGCTTGTGCATGATCCCTCTCTACCTCCTTCAATTTCGCAGCATGCTGTCTGGACTGAGTCTCCTTCAAACCCTTTTCTTTTTTCATCTCCTTTTCTTTACGTTGGTTCTCAGTTTCAAGATCGGCACATTTTTCTTCCGATGCTTTCAAGTTTTCTTGCAGAGGGTGAATTTGATCAAGCAAGTCTTGCAGATGCTTCTTGATTCCTTCAAGATCCTTGCCGAGTTCTCCACCCCATCTGGCAACATCTGCCGCCGACATGGCCTCTTCAGTTGCACTTCTGCTACGATATTTTGCAATGGCAGACGGCAGATCCTGAGACTGGCAAACACTGGTTACCATGGCACTGACATCTTGTAATGCGAGTTGGACTCTACTACAGGATTCACATGGTACAAATGCCGTTTCTAAGGTCTGGCATGCTACAGTTCTTGTGTCGGAGGCTATTGTAGATTGCGTTCTTGCAGATAAAGGAGGTAACTGAGAGTCAATGCCATTAGGTGGGATAAGACCGCCAAATCCTGGAGTACGACTAAGCGTGGCTGATTGTCTGATTGGAGAATCGGGTTCAGTGAGCCGGGAGTGCGAACTCAAGGTCGTGTTGAGGTCAAGCTTACGAGTGAAGCTCATGGCTTGCTGCTGTAGTTGTGCATTTACGACTTCTAGCTTAGTGATTGTGCCTTTGCTGAGTTTGTTCTGAAAATTAATATAAAATTAAGTGCACTGAATAAAACAAGACAATCGAGTACGGAACACTTCCATGTTTGAAAGTGATTTATTTGTAGAGTTTGTATCACTCTTTGTACTGACCTGCATTCACACACATGATAAGTATGTTATTCAGAAGCCAGCAAAAGCCGAATTCAAGGACCCCTCCGATGCTAACAGGGGCAAATATTTTGTTTGCTTTCTATTTTGAAACCTGGGATTTCTCTGTGGTAACGAAAAATACAGAAGCTAAAATGCAGATTTTATATATCAGCCCTTTTCTTTTATTCAATATTAAAATGCATGTATACAGGAAATGAAAATGAAATTTGCTTGTAAAATTACATGCAGACAGAAACTGCACTTAAATAAAAGGTTAAATGCATACATACTTGTGGACACCCAACTCATGAAATTCAAGGTCTGGTGTATACAAACGTTACACATTTAGATTGGTCACAGTTGCGTAAGGACGGTTCCAAAACTTAGCCACTGGTTGCTCACTGGTTCTTTCCAGTTGGAACTGGTTTGACTAAACAATGAAATGCAGTTCAACCAGCAAAAAGTGCCAGTCATCTGAGGGCTGAGTTTTGAAGCCATCTTTTCCGGGCCTTAAAGGGACACAATGGCTCGAAAAAATATTTAGACATAATGAAATGGACCCTTAACCCTAACCCGGACCGGGTCGTTTTGCCGGCCGACGGCCCAAATGCAACGAAGGGCAATCTATTTTTATTTTTAACGGCCCAGATGCAACGAGAGCCAAAGTTTGCGTTTCATTGCATCTCGGCCGTTTTTCCTGGCACAGGAATAATTAGCGTAAAGTCAATAGCGGCCCACATGCAACGAAAAACATCGCGGTCATTTTCCCGAAGCCGGCCCAATGCAACAAAAATCGTCGTCATTTCCCGGAAGACGGCCCAGATGCAACTAAAAACATCGCGCCATTTTCCGGAAGACGTCCCCAGTGCCAACGAGAACATCGCGTGCGCAGTCAAATAAAACAGGTAAATAAATAAATAAATAAATAAATATGGATGCGTTAACTGCCACTGATCTGCATGAAATCTTTACCTTATAGTTCGCCAGTCGTGAGTGGCCGCTATTACGCTACACCATCATAGTCGTGCGTGGCTCTATTATGCTACGTCATGCTCCTGTATTACTTCCATGAAATACTTTATGCATATTAAAAAATACTTAAGCGAAAATGGTGGCGCTATCACCATCGAAATCGCAATTGTCTATGGGCATTTATACCCAGTGTCCCACGCCTGATGAAAAGCATAGCGCCTTCTGCAGGCAAACTGTCCGAAATGCAGTGAAAGCAATCGCATGCATTTCCATCAATAACGCCCAGATGCAACGAAAAACATCGCGTCATTTGCCCCCGTAAGACGGCCCGATGCCCGAAAACATCGCGTCATTTTCCGGGAAGACTGCCCGGTGCAACAGAAACATCGCGTCATTTTTCCGGTAAGACGGCCCAGAAGCAAGAAGGCGCAATCGAGTCATTTGCGCGACAAAAAATAGTTTGTTGACCGGCCCAGATGCAACGAAAAACATTTTGCGACCGATACCGACGTTTTGGTTGGCTCTCATTGCCTCTCGGCCGGTTAGGGTTAATGAAATCACATCCACACTTGAAAACAATTTGGGTATTACCTTCTTTACAAACAGTAAAACAGCATTCTGTGGCAGTTCATGGCAATTCCTGCCATGGAAAAATCAAGTTTTGACTCCCTGCCAGAATTTACAGTGTATCTAGCATGTTTTTGGGACACAATTCAAATGCATGTCTTATGGGATTCAATATTTGTACTTCAGGATTAATTGTAGTAAGATGATCTGTCAAGTGAAATGTGAATGTTGTATTCGCAAACATTCTATGTTTGAACAATCAGAAAGGAGCCGTACCTCAAAATACCTGCTTTTGAGAAATGTGATGTTTAATATAGTTTCTCCCTAAGCAAATTCTATTCATTACTCAAAATGTACACATCTCAATAAAGCTCATATATGGTACTGTACGCAAACATTATATAACTTAGTAAACAAAGAACAATTTTAATTATGAACAGCAGAATTAAAGAAATTCTTATATTTCCTTGTTAAGTGGCTGAGTTTACGTCTTTCTGACGGAACTGAAACGGTAAATCTTGAGTTTACATCTTCATCATTGCCTATGTTGCCAACATTATTTCAATCAGATTGTTTAAGCATGTCATCCTTTGGATGTTTAAAGAATCAATCACTATAAGTGGGATATAGAGCAATACAAAACAGCTGTTGCATTATGGCAATTGTACCAAGCTATGAAGCCTCAACTCATGGTTTGTCCAAATACAGGTTCCATCAAAGGTCGTTAACGCAGAGTTACGGCTTTCTGTTAGTACACAAGTGTGACCATTGAGATGTTGTTAAGTTTAATTTGCTTTATACATAGTAAGTAGGCCGTGAGTTAAGGGTTCATGGTTTTCAGAATCTGTAGGCGTTACAGATTATTTTGTACCAAAACCTCAATCACCATACTAAGGTGAGTTTACGTCCTTTCTGTTTTTCACCCTCGACATATACAATAGAAATGGTCTGCAAGCTGAATGACTGCAAACTCTTTCAATTAGTTGATAAATGCTGGCATTAATGTCAGCAACCATTGTCTGAGAAGTGGAAAAAGCTTTGAAGGAAAATAATATTAGTTACTTTTCCTTTTTTTTTGCAAAATGTAAACACTCCAATTGTTTTCAATTGGTGGAAATGAGTTCCGGGTAGGGTCATTTCATTATGTCTGAATATTTTTTCATGCCATTGTGTCCCTTTAACATTAAAAAAAAAAAAAAAAACAAAAATACCCTACTCTGATTGTAGTTTTTGGCATGCCTGATTCAGCTGCACAATCTTGTTCCAGAATTTTTTGACCACCAGCTATAGAACAATTTGTCCGCCCCACCAATGTGACCTGCCGTGGCAGGTCTTCCCTGGAGAACCAGAAAGTACTTGCTCTGTGAAGCGAGTGAAACTTTGTAGCAGTAACACATTCTATTGGAGGAAAAATGTTTACACCAAGTTTTTTACAATTGTTAACTTATTTTGAGTTGTATCAATACCGTATTAACCCTATCTTCTTCCTTATGTCATTATGTCATAAGGACCTGCCAAACTGACATGTTGAATTTAGTCCCTTGATATTACTGGAACTTTTACTGGGGTATTGATGCACTGTTATCCTGACAAGTTAATTTCCTGAGCACCACAAAAGTCTTTAAAGTGATTTTTACAAGTGGTCGTAAAATTACCGAAGGTACTATAAATACAGGGTGAGTAAAAAAAATGACCGGATTGGTGTCGCCATGTTTGAGTGTTTAAAAAAAGGTATGATTAAACATATGTGATAATCATCGGAAAGAGCCTATTTTATTATCTTGAATTTGCTTTTCAGAGATATTCCATCGGTTATTAGGGCGACTAACAGTCTTTTGAATCAAGTATGTCCGTTTTTCCACACACTTTTCACCCACCCTATCCACAGATTCCCATTTGAATCACGGGCTCCCGACTAAGCAAATGTGATTCCGGGGACATACAGAAAACGCCTGCTTTTCCTTCAAACGACTGTACTCGGTTTATATCTAACCGATGTGAATATCTGTTGCCAGTCACATTAAAGATAATAACTAAGCTTTCAGATGATTCACATCATTTTGAATATATATTACTTTGAAAAATCAAATGGGGACACAATCAGGGTCAATTTTTTTTTGACTCGCCCTGTATTGCAGTGTTCCCTTAGATATTATTGTGATACTTTGCCTTAATAAAACACAGAGGCGTCTTAATGTAAACATGTGACATCATAAATCACATATTACATAAAGCACACATCACTGAAACTTCTAAGCTATGTCCCAAACTTTTTGGGTCACAAATTCCGGAAAATTATTGGAAGGATGCAAGCCTTGTGGAGCTCAAAACTGTTAAACTGTACAATGAGACGAAATAAGAATAAGCTTGAAGTTGCAATTTTTGTACAGACAGCAATGGCGCATTTATGTTTCTTCACAGATCATGGCAAATTAGATTCATATTAAGGTTCTGAAAAGCATTGGTCTTAAGGATAAGAAAAAAAGTAATCATATAAAAAAATTTTTAAAAATCAATATATTTTACATGTGAGTCAACTTGATTAGTCATCAAATTGTGGGCCAATAGAAGACTCAGATGTAAACCTATTTTGAAATCAAACATAAATTTCCTTACTCAGACATCCAAGTGTATATGAGAAGTGTTAAAAAATGTGAATAAATTAGAATAAATATGTGTTACCAGCGAAAATGTAAGTATTTTAGACATCAGATAAACAGAGAAATGACGTTTTGAGAAAATTGAACAACTCTATTTTGTACATGTGTCAATGAAAAAAATGAAAAATTAAACGTTTCTCTAACACAAAATTAAATACCATATAGCTTCCAAACAAAGTGAAATAAAAAGATATGAATGGCCTATTCACACAAGCAAGAAAATAAAATAAGTAAAATAAGTATTTTCACCAAAAATTGAGACGTCATGCTTTATGACGTAATATCAGTTTTGCAATCCAGGCGGATTTTACGACCTCTGGATACGTAATCCCGGGGTTCCAGACTTCTGATATCTTTTGGTTGTAAAAAAAGTTCCTCTCAAGGTAACCTATCTTCAAATTTTAAGCCTTTTTTAAATGTTGGAGCCTTGACTAATAGAAAGAAAATTGGATGAGGAACCCGATGATGGCATCAGCTTAATGTAAACTTTCCGTATTGTGAGAAAAATACTAACAAACATGTTTTGCCCCAAAATTTTCAGACAGCATAACAAAAAACAATTTGAATTATGATTGCTTATGTATTTTAGACACAAGACAATTTGTCTAGGGCGTTTTTTTTTTTTTTTTTTTTTTAAAAATTGAAGCTACTTTTCGAATATAAGGAAAAATGTAAAGAAATTATCGCGGTCCTCGGACCACTTGAGTCGCCTGCCGTCGCGCCGTAGGAATGAATAGGCTAGCATGACCTTGACTTGATATGTGACATTGGACCTCAATAAACAAATGAGGGTTTGCCATATAAACTCCATTAAACAAGTTTGGTTGCAATGATACATTTTAAGCCTATCTTACACTTGACCTCACATGACCTGTGACCTGGTATGGGACCTTTGAACTCATCAACAATGGGGAATCCCATTCTGCACCTATGACTCAAGGTTTGGTTTAAAATCCATCAAAGTATGTGGATATTACAGACAATATGTTAACCCTTTTCACAACAGACAACACAGACATCAACAACAAAATACATCAACAACAAAACAGTGGACAAAGTGATCCCTATGTGCTCTTCCTGCTTAAGGCAGGCGACACAAAATTTGAGTATAATTGGAGAATATCTTTAGGTTAGAAATCGAAAAAATGAAAAATTTAGAAAACAGCCCTAGAGGGAAGACGATTGCTATCGTAGGAAAGTTAAACCTACCTTTTACTTCGGTATATTTGGAATTATCTTGTCTGAATATTTGCCAAAATTTTGCGAAAATGAAAATTGAGAAAATCAGGTTTTAGTAAAACAGTGGCCTTTTCATGCCATTTCAAGCGGTCTCTTCTTAAATAAATTTACCTTTTTACTTCAAATTGAGTAGTGTTGTGCAAGTGATGAAAATACATCTTTATGCACTATTGAATAAAACCTCTTTTGTCTTCAACTCCAGGAAATCAGAAGAAATTGAAATTTCATCTGGTCTAAATTAGCGCTTTGGTTACATTTTTCAATATTATTTTTCGTTTTCCAAGATGCGTTCGCACAAAAGTACATTAAAACACGCGCACGCTTCATGACGCAGCCAAAAAAATTCACACGGCACGATGATGCGCCTTGCGCCTGACGGCGTGAAATGTGCCTGTTTTGTGACTTAAATGGTCAATAGCTGGTTTAAATCGGCAGAAAAATACAACTGAGGATTGTCTGCATTGGAATAACCTTTGTTGGTAACGATTTAAAATGGTGCAAAAAATCAGAAATTAGTGTAAAAACAAAGCCACTGGGTTGAAACTGCCCTTAAAGAGACATGAAGTTTCCAGAAAGAAGCGCCCCAATTTTGTCGAATCTGGTTTTTTCGCATATTTGGAATGCTTTACCAATGCTAGACACACCTGAAGTGAATAGCCAAATACGCGTCTTTAGGTAATAAGATGATGATTAGTCCTTTCTGTCGTGCACGACTGAAAGTCAAAGCACGGTGTCATATGGGAGACGATTGCGATAGCAGGCCAGTTCAAAAACAAGGTTTGCAGTTTTCTTTTGTACTTGTTTGTTCAATACACCTTCCAACCGTTCTCGGTAGGTGCGTCAGTGAAAATTGAGAGAAATTGTTTTCCTCAAAAAATCCTCCTCTGTACTTTAATCCTTTCAGATGGGGATATTTTGACAGGCTGTTTTCGTGGTGTTGCTGGATTTGTTCCGCTGCATTTGATACGATCGACCACCATTTTCTGTAAACAGACTGGTAATGTTTTTGGTTTTAGATAATGGCAGAGTGGTTTAAGACGTATCTTTGTATAGGACATGTAGACTTAAGATTGCTAATGTAATTTTCGATCCCACGGTTTTGGATTATGGTTTACCTCAAGGTTCTTGTGTTGGCAGCACAGATGTCTCTTTCTCACCCACCCCCCAATCACCCACGATATTATCCTGTGTCATCCTGGTGTCAAATTTCATTTTATGCGGGCCGATAAAGCCAGTGTATATACATGGGGGCCTGGATACATGGTGAAGCCGACCGTGCTCTTGACTACATTGTCAAACTGCATCTCTGATATCAAAAACTGGATGTCTAATAATATGGCTTTGCCTAAACGATGACAAAACAGAGTTTTTGTGGCTGCCAGTCCTAGACTTTTGAAAACATTGACAGGCTCTCCATTACCATCGGAGCACAAGTATTTACACATCTTCAACTGTAAGGAATTAAGGTGTGGAATTTGACAATCTAATGATTATGTCCCATCAAGTCACATGTTTTGCCAAGAACCATCAACTTTTATCTCTGGAACCTTTCTCGAGTGGTCAGACTTTACATCAATGAAACACTTGTAACCATGCGATCCGAGCACTCGCACCTCTCGTTTAGACTATGCTAATTCCATCTTACAAGGCTGCTCTGCAAAAGAACTCAAACGTCTTCAAAGGCTTCAAAACAAGACTGCTAAGGTGATCTTCATGGTAAAAATCTGACCATGCCTCTCCCCTACTCCGCCAACTTCCACTGGCTTCCGGTGCGTGAAGAATTGAATTTAAGACCCTTACTTTTGTTTTCAAATGCCTGTCAGATAGTGCTCCATCTTATCTAACTGAACTTATCGTTCCTTATCAGTCAAACCGCAGTGGTCTTTTCGTTCCAGTTCTGACAATAAACGTCTTGCCATACCACATACACATTTGTGTTTTTCTGACAAGGTTTTTTATAATGCAGCTGCATCGAAACTCTGGAACAATCTCCCCTTTCACATCCGCCATGCTACTTACTTCACTCAGTCAGTTCAAAAGTAACCTTAAGACTCACTTATTTTAAATTCGTATGTTGTGGTTTGCTTTGTTGTTTTTCTTGTACAGCGCTGTGATACCACTGTGTAAGATCGCTTTATAAATGCCTGCATTACATTATATTACATTACATAGAAAGCTTTTACACCAGTGCAAAAATCAGAATTTTCACATTCTTTAGGGACACCTGTCTGTTATTTGAAATCTCTTGTTGCACCTTCAACTCTGATTCTAAAGAGTGTAGATATTATTGTGATCAACTGATTGGGTTGTCCATGAACTTTAACTGTGTGCATCACTTACCACTGCAATAAGCATGCAATCAGTCTCACATGCAATAGGCAGCAAAAGGTCTCACGAGGGGAAGACGTCACAAGTGCAATAGAAAGCAATTCGTTTTCAACTTTCTTCTGCAGGGAAACGACCTCAAAGTCATGCCGAAGCCAGACCGAATGTACGCTCTACTTCCGGGTTTGCAAATATGACTTTGACACATCTGCTAATTTCGGAAGGTTCAACGCATAGTCATCGTTGGCGGAAAACCCTGTTGGACTTTGGGAAGGTAGTGCATGGTGGTATCCCAAATGAGATCTAACTACGTGTTTTGGTGTGTGGACATCTCAAGTGCAATAGAACAATTTGTTTTTGCCGATCTCCTCCGGGGAAAGCAATAGGCAGGTGCAATAGGCAGCATTGCCTCAAAGAAAATATAGTTTTTGACATCTGAGTTGCACTAGAAGGCAACAAAGGTAACTCAATTGCTTCCAATTTGCCTTGGACGGGTTAGGGTTAAGGTGCAATTATCATCATAAGAAACATTTAAATGGGATTGATTCACCTAAGGCCTAAAAAAAAAATTGTTTGCTTGGCGTAACCCGACCGACCCATAATTTAACTATACTTAACCATAAAACCGCCGCCCTAAATCTTTTTATTTTTTTTTTGTGGCAAAAAAAAGGTTTTCAAAACCACGTAAACAAATTTTTCATTTAGTAACACGCGATTATCGTATTGCAGCAGACATTCAAAATGACAAATAAAAAGATGTGTTACAGAAAAGTGAAGATGTGCCATTTGTTTTTGTATTGTTGTCATATATTTGTGTTCTGGTATACATTTGAAACATAAAAAAAAAAAAAAAAAAAAATCCGACCTACCTACCCTATTTTTTTTTTCTATGTTACGCCAATCAAACAATTTTTTTTTTAGGCCTAATTATCTGTGCCATACCTGTCAATTGTAAGTTCAAATAGTGAGATATGAGCCACTTGGCAGTCCTCTTCATCTTCACTGAAGCAATACTGCTGAAGCAGATCATCAACATCTACATCACATGACACCTAAATAGGAATAAGATGATGGCACTTATCATTTTTGCAAACGAAAACTAAGATTACTTTTTATTTTACACAAATATTTTGATGGTTGTAGCACATGTCTTACCTGCAGAAAGAATGGAGTAATTGGTCAGAGTATGTATGTATGTATTGTTCTTGAATGCTACAGGTTCTAGCTAGTTCAGGCGTTCCTGGTCTCTCAAACGACCATGTGTGTGTGTGTGTGTGTGTGTGTGTGGGGGGGGGGGGGGGCTGTTGGGAGGCCGATGGGTGGGAGTGTATGCTGGTGCGGGTGTGTGTGCAAGTGTGTACGTACATGTGTGTTGCGCGTCATGCATAACATTGCACAATCAATGTATGTGATGTCCACCCAACAGATGCAGTAAGGGCAATGACATCTTGTTCATCCTGACATGAACATGGACACACAACTTATGTTTGACCCGGTGGAGGCACTGTACCGACCTAAAATGGCAGTACGGGCATATGCGACGGTAAAGATCGCATCTCTTCTGCAGTTCCTTTGACCCCTTGTTTTTCAAAGTATTTGGCTTCAGTTCTTAAGAGGGGGGATGACCCGATTTAAATATAAAGTTACATGATCACAGTGAAGTCTATAATGAGCAGATCTTGATGACATGAGGATGACATCAGTAAATTTCTTGTCGATTTAAAGGCCGACTCAGAGATTTCCTGAGGAGGGCGCCCTCAATTTCCAAAAAAAATTGTGTTTTTTGCATGTACATAATGCTTGTCCATATACTAATCACTGTGTGAAATTGCTAAGCTTAAATCGAATTCCTTCATATAGAAAATCACAACTTTGTTATAAAATTCCGGATCCGGAATTTTTGTTATACACAGTATCCTATGGGACTTATAACTACACATAAATGTTTACTGCATCAAAACGAAAAATCCGATACACCTCAAAATTTGGAATGGGTGGGTATTTTAGGTTACTATCTTTAGTTCTGGTTGACTATTTTTCATTATTACACAAAAAAATAATATTTTGAAATCTCTGAGTCAGACTTTAAGTACAATTTTTATTGTCAGGGACAAAATAATGCAACAATTGCACATCTGACATACTTTGATGGTGCAGAACAAACATTCAAACCAATCACAGTTACGCGAGCTGATTGAGGAACCTCGACGTACACGAAATTGGTCGCCTAATTCTAGATCTGTCACTGACTATACCTTGTCTGGAAACTTCCACGACGGGTAGCGGACTGGCCCCACTCTTGAAAAAACATCAGACACACCGACTGCAAATCCCCCACATCACTCTGTAAGCTCTCAATGCAGTATTTACTACCAAGCAAATGAGCCATGGTCACCAGATTGTATCTGGAAAAGAAAAACATCAATAGCATCTAGTTTTAAAGGGGGGTGGCCCAATTAAGTCTGTAAATTTTTAATCTTGATAGAATGGCCTTCACCAAAAATCCCACGGTAAAGTTTTCCGCCAATATTTCAATCCGTTTTTGAAGGGAGAGTAAACGTTGATTTTGTAATCCCCATAGAGTACTCTGTAAAAAGTAATATCATTTTATTTGTAGAAAAGCCTATATAAACGAGTATACATAAATATTGGCGTCATTACAAGTTGATATATATCGATTTTATACCACCTGTACAAAAACTAACTTTGTTAACTGTCCAGATTTGGTAATAAGATTCTTTTTGAAGATTTCCAGCAAGTCCCAATGCTTTCTTACTGTTTATATGGATCATTTTGATACTCTCAATAAACGATGTATTTGTCACCAAAAAATGGTCCACTTTTGGCCACCTGTATGTTACTTGTCCAATAAGCTGATTATTCAAAATTTTATATGTTTGAAAGCCTATGAGTTCTGCCTGTAAGAATAATTATAATTATCCTTGCAGTACTACTTGTCATCCGGTAACATATTAAGTGAAAAAAAATGTGTTTTTTTGGTTTTGCACCCTATATGTTTTCTCGCACACCCTGTATATCAAAGTATTCAACATTGCACATATGAGTCCTTTACACCTTCAGCTTCTTACTTATAATACAAGAAATATATGTAATATGTGTGTCCCTAGATCACGCCTTCAGTTTTAAGTCAACATTCGCTAACTTTTCACAACCTATAGTTCTACATAGTGGAAGTGTACTAACGGAGAGCTTTTCTCAAAATCGATAACGTTACCATGAAGAAAAATTATGAACAACAGAAAATGGTCAAATCCATCACTGACGCAACATACTGGCAACATACTTTTCAGGTAACCCGATAGATATACTGGGTAGTACAAAGCGTGAGGATAGCGTTGCTGCGTCAGTGTACATTGAGGCGCGGTTGCTAAGGTTGTGTGTTACGCAGAGGTGTGTTGCTACGGGTGTTTTGGTGTACGCAAGAGGCGCGTTTGCTTGTAGGTGTGCGTACGCATTAATTTTTGTGTGCGTTATATTTGTTTGGTTGCCGCTGCTTGCCCCTACACGGTGACCGGTCAACATTACACGAGTTAGCTTCAAAATATATGGATTTATTCTAACGTTTCTTGCAAGAAAGAAAAATGTGAGGACACAGGGGATGTTGTCGCGCATGACCCCTGCATGGCAGACCGATCAAAGTTGCGCGGGAGTGGCAGGGCAGGACACGCGGACACTTTTAGTAAGTTTTAGTAAATCGACACGGGGGGAGTTATGATAAGATTAATATGGGTGAGAGAGAGAGCAAGGAGATAGCGATTAGAAAGACTGTATGTTTAGAGAGGGCTCGGGTGAAGTGTTGTAAGAAAAACACAAAATAGAGCACAACAACTACATTAAGCCTTAATTATTAATCAGTGGCGTGCCCTTAAATAGAATACAAAGTGCTGGAACACATGGTAACGGCACAGGGTAGGAGGGACTAACAGAAACAAATTAGGAAACATAACACCTGTGAGAATGCGGGTAACGAGTGCAAACTTACTAAGTTAAAATGACCGACCTACAGGAAGTTACAGGACACTGTTCCTTCAGTGGTCGCTTCTGTTTCAGTTATCGCTTCGTAATTTT
The DNA here is from genome assembly GCA_023653785.1 of Ophioderma brevispina. Classification (NCBI taxonomy): domain Eukaryota; kingdom Metazoa; phylum Echinodermata; class Ophiuroidea; order Amphilepidida; family Ophiodermatidae; genus Ophioderma; species Ophioderma brevispina. The sequence goes on along the minus strand of JAMKCH010031514.1, from coordinate 8,509 downwards.
TTTCGCAATTCCATGTTGGCCTCGCATTTCTGTCGTGCAAGAAACGTGAAGAATAAATCCATATTTTGGTGTGTGAGTGTGTTACGATTCTTGCACGCAGAAATGTGAGGACACAGGGAGTTGCGAACTACAGGAAAGACAGGAAACCTGTTCCTTCAGCCCATTTCCATGTCACATTCGAGATGTGCACCGCAGCACGTCATGGATTTTTTTTGCTTTAAGTGTGGTGGTAGACATTGATGGATATGAAATCCCCCACCCCCCCCATGAAATTTTGAGGGCATAGTCCATTTCGTTTTCCCGCTAGAGCAATTGGAAATTTAGGGGGGGTCACCATCAAAAGTGCTGCCCAATGTGAAAGACTATGTTGAGAGGGTCACAGATTAGTAATGGAACCCTCCACAACTTTGAAAATCACTATCTATGGGTAATATTTGGTGTAGAATTCAAATATGGCATCAGGAAGTTAATAGCGTGTTTACTTTTAGAGTTAATGAGGCCTAAATATGTGCCTTTGTTCATTTGGGGCCAAGTCTGGGGAGGTCATAACTCCAAAAGTAAGAACATTTTTATTGTCCATCTTTTGGTCATTCAGAGTTACATAGGTATAACTTAAACCAATACCATTAGGAATACCTTATAAAAGGTTATATTAGTGGGCCTCGGTATACAGCCCCTTGAAAATGGTAATTGTACTTTTGACACATTTTGACCCCCCTGAAAACCAATGTTGACATTCGACACCACCCCTCTACTTCAGATATGTTGAAGATATATCATTAAACAACTTTCCTTGAAAGAACTAGCTTGGTGTCTTTATTTTTTCACAACAAAATAGACACTCAAAGTTACCACACAAAGGTATATGTGACCCAGAGGTCATTGTACATGCACAATGTATATCACCATATACATTCTATGGGGATATCAGCAAAAGTGTCTTGTGCTGAAAACAATGAAGACATCAAACCACCAAGCTGCTTCTTTCAAGAAAAGTTCTTTGATGATGTATCTTCAACATATCTGAAGTAGAGGGGTGATGTCGTATGTCAACATTGATTTTCAGGGGGCCAATATATGGCAAAATGCAAAATTAGGATTTTTCAATAGGCTGTAACTCGCTTATTACTTACCTAATGTACTTATTATTGTACTGGTAGAAAGTCCTGCAGTGTGACACAGAAAAACAAGAAAATCAACATTAAAAATATTGTTATTTACGGAGTTCTGACCCTCCAAACTTGGTCCCAGATGAAAGATATTGCAATTTTACACCCAAATAACTTTAAAAGTAAAGGAGCTATCACATTTTTTATGCCTGATTTGAATTCTACACTAAAAAAATTCCCCAGATAGTGATTTTCAAAGTTGGGGAGGGTTCCATTACAAGTTTATGGCCCTCTCAAAATTGTCTTCCGCATCACACAGCATTTTTTTATGGTGACCCCCCTAAATTTCTGAATGTTCCTGCGGGAAAACAAAAGGTGGTATGAAGCTCAAAATTTCAGGATTTTCATTTCTCATCAATATCTATCATCACACCAAAAAAGAAAAAAATCCATGACATGCTGCGGTGCACATCTCAAGTGTTGACATGGAATAGCCCTTCAGTGATCGCTTCTGTTTCAGTGATCGCTTCCGTTTCAGTGATCGCTTCCGTTTCAGTGATCGCTTCCATTTCAGTGATCGCTCCCGTTCACTCAGCTAGCGGCCGTTAGTTCAGAAAATGTATGGTTTTACTATGTTGTACTTGTACATCATTTTAATGCTATACTAGCAAATATAGAAATTGATGAATTTACTTGATTTTCTATGATGTAACGCTAGGGTGTCCCACTATACGACACATGACCAACTATTGATCGATACCGCGGTGATTGTGAGCCTTGTTCGGATTGAAGACGTTGTATTAGTTTGTTCGTGTCGTTTTATAATGTTTGAAGCTATGTTGTCAGGGGGTGTGATAGGCTACTAACCTAGAACGACTGAAATACAAAGAAAACGATTCATCGATAACACAAACAAGCGTAACATGAAATCAGCTTAACACACCTTACCCTTGGTAATGATCAGTGACCTGGGTCAGTGCTGTCAACAAGATAGGCCATTTTGTCAACAGCATGGCGTTTGCTGCTTAAACCTTCCCCAGGATCCGAAGATAAAATTGCTGATTTTGGCTTCAAAAGTGAGTAATCGCATTGATACTAACCTCCGCAAAGTGCCTTAGTTAACATTAATCCCTGTAATATTGCTCAACATTTGGGGTATATGCGTGATTTAACGTTTGCATGCATAGTTGAAATGTGCATTTCCTGTGCTCGCTGAATTCGGATATTGCCCGCAACGGTATGTTGTAGACCCGGGGGGATACAACCCTAGCGTTGAGGTACCGAAACTAATCACACTGAAATGATCACATTTTCAGTGGTGATTTCAGTGATAATTTCAGCGTTACTCTTTTTCAGTGTTCATTTCAGATTTCAGTGATTTTATTTCAGTGTACAAGCTAGGGATCTTTTGTGGATCACGAAATGCCCCTTAATTAAGAATTAGATAATTAAGGTGGCGTAACACAATTTTTTGGTTGAGTGCAAAGGACATGAAGGACTCAAGGAGGTGCATAGCTCGTTCACGTAGCGTTGCACATCGTCCGTACCTACCTCCTACAACGCTACGTGCCATACTCTATTGAAAAACTGGGATGGGTGCGCAGCGGATCCGATGCGGAATAAGCAAATCCAGAATCAGTACAAAAACGGCACTTATTGAAAATCTTTACCTTTGATGTAGTCCTAAATTATATTATACGCACATTGTTTCCTTCCCTGATTTTCCATTCATGGTTAAAATCTGATGATTTTGAAACGTTGATTTCATAACCGTTAAAAATCCCAATTTAAACATTGCAGTCGCCAGGGGGGGTAGGACATGCCAACCTAATAGCAACAGCAAATTCAAAATGGCATAACTTCCGGTGCTAGTCTGTTTTAATGGTAGGAGGGCGCTCTTACGCATATCGAACGGTTACACACAGACTTGACTAAAGACTAGGCCTGGTCACAAATATTAAATATAAATGACCGTTACTGGAAATTACACTATTTTGCAGCGGGGTTAATCCACTAACCCCAACGGATTTTGAAGCCAATAATTTTTACTTAATTTATCATGATATTACTAATATCTTTTGAACAAAGGTTTAAGAGATGATTTTTTAATGTCACTGGGACCGAGACTGCCATAGTAAATGCACGTAGCAGTTCCCCAAATTACCGTTTGGAAATCCCCAATGCCCAAATAGAGCAGATCGTGTCCTACCCCCCCTGGCAGTCGCCCCTGGATTGTTCCCGGTTTATTTTTTTAGAATGGGCACGAGCACGCTTATTTTCGCTGGTTACCAATAAATTACGTATACACACCCGGAAGTGGGAGACAACTGTTTGGTAGACGTTTCATATAGAAGTCCCATTGATGCAAATGAGGTATTGCCATTCATTCCGTCAAGCACTACTGCACAACGTCACACAGCGCATGACGGAATCAATTGTAATACCTCATTTGCATCAATGGGACTTCTATATGAAACATCTACCCTGTGTTTAGCTATTAATTTGTTCAAATTTTCGGTCATTTTGTGCTTTTTAGGGTCAACATTTCATGGATGTAAGCATGAGCTGTGCAACGTTTGTATTTTTAAAATCGAGCTAGTAGGGATGTTAAGACATCAAAGTTTTCATATACATTGTATGCAAGGATTTCGTGTCAGATGACTGTAAGTATACAAAAATTCTTGACTTTGTGGCTCATATGGTGGACAGTGGATCCTGGTTTTTGAATGAACTGCCGCTCTAGCTTTGTAGGGAGATGTAGGGGCTATCGTAGCGCGGAAAAAGCCAGAGGTCTTTGGAAGCACCGTCGACACATATGTGCCACAAAGTCAAGATTTTGTATACTTACAGATCCATCTATGCCCCGAAATTCCTTGCATATATGAAAATCTTTTATCTTCAGCATCCCCCACTAGCCGATTTTAAAAATACAAACGGTGCACAGCTCATGCTTACATCCCGGAAATGTTGACCCTAAAAAGTACAACATGACGAATTTGATCAAATTAATAGCTAAACACATTCGTCTCCCATTCCGGGTTGTATATATTTTATTTTATTGGTAATCACGAAAATAAGCGTGCTAGAGCCTTTCTATACAGAAAATAACCTCGGGAACATCCAGGGGCGACTGCTATGTGAAATTGGGATTTTTTCACGGTTAAGAATCACTGTTTCAATCATCAGATTTTAACCCCATAATTGAAAATCAGTCAAGGAAATAAACGTGCATATAATAAAATATAATTTAGGACTTCACTACAATCAAAGGTAAAGATTTCAATAAGTGCTGTTTATGTACTGGCTGATGCTGAATTTGCTTATTCCGCATCGGTCCGCTGCGCACCCACCCCGCTTTTTCATCAATGCATATTCACGTAGCGTTGTAGAGGTAGGTACGGACGATGTGCAATGCTACGTGATCGAGCTAGAGCCACCTAGGCTCGCTAGGGCTCTAGCACATTCGTCATCATTATAATGCATCGGGCCTTCGCTTTTATCATGTGTCTTTTACATAGGTGCCGCTTGCATTATCAGGCATGATTGCCATACCACCGTTATTTGTGGGGAAAGCCCGTCACCCGTGGTACAAAATAAATGGCCACGGCCCCTGCCGCGATATTTAATTTTGACTGGGCGACTTTCACTTTTTAAAATCATCAATGTTCTTCAATCGCTAAGTGATTCTGGAATAAACCGCTGGACCTCTCAGACAGCTGAGAGATTGTGTCACGGCAGCTAGGTTGGATACAGCACATAAATAATAAGCTATGGGATCCGAAACAAAACCGTGGCGCCCTGCCCGTTCCACATCCACCCCTAACGATCTAGATAGGTAGGAGCATTGCCTCTAACAGTGGCGGCCTATAGTAAAAATAAAAAATACTAAATCCAAGTGAAAAATGATAAAGGACCCAACAAAAGGTCCCACACTGTGAGAAGCAAGGTGAATTCGTGCTACTAGCAATAGGCTCAGGCTTAAGTTCGGCTAAGCATCTAACTCCACATTATGTGTCTTTAACATGTTTCATTAACGGATGTTAAGTTTATTCAAAAACACATGGAATACCTTTCCCCTGTTAACCGCATGAGCAGGCCATTTCAGAGCCAACTTTGCAGACGCATACAACAAAATAAAATCAAAACCAATTCAGAATCAAGTTGACATATGTTCCTTAGATATACATTACCTTTTGAAAATAGTTAATCCTTAAAATTTGGTCTAAAAACAGTAGAAATCCATCATTTTTCCGGAGAAACAACCTTTCTCATGCAGACGTGATTGTAGTCGCAATTTTCTTCAATGTTAATTTCTAATTTTTTTAAAGTTTTTTTCACATAATTTCATCGCATTAATAGGATCTCAAGTTGTGTTTGATAGTGAAAAGAGGGATATATCGTACATTTAGAGAGATTTTGAGATTGACACAGGAGGTAGGTAACAGGGAAAGTATTCCTTTGTTTTTTGTTTGCTAACTTCACATCCGTTAATGACCACATTACGACATAATGGGAGTTTTTTGTCTTAGCAGAAACGAGGCCAGGCTAGGACTCCTCAAGTAGGAGGTTCCACAAAGTCGTAAATACCAGTTATTTCATGTATTTTTGGGAACGATTTTGCAGTATTGTGTCCACCAAACCCATTGAATTGGGCAACCTCAAACGAATAACTGCATGTTGAAGGATGGGTGGTCAGAAACCTAATTCATCTCCCGTATTTTGTGCTGCAGTGACTATATAACAAACGCTGCCGGTGCCTAAAACCTGGAGACTATATACACGGAAACTCGTTTTTCTTTCAATCAACATTTGTTTGGCTTCCTTATGACTCCAGTGCAGCCTTTATAGGCGGAGCCATGTTCAATAACAAACAACAGCTTAAAAGGCCCAAACTACGAGTCTATGAGCACAAATGGAAAATAATTGAAGAGTGTAGAAAACAATCTTACATTTATTCACTAGCTGAACATTCGACGCAATGTGCAGTTACCGACTTCGCATTCATTGCATGTCGGGCGAGTGTTTCCCGGGGTCTCAATGTTTTGTTTGCGTATCATACGGTGGCGGAATTGTACCTATACATGTACATCAATGCGTGATTCATTATCGTGACTAGCTCTCCCGACATTGGCGACAATTTTAGGTCCGCTTTCAGTAACCAATGCACTAAAAATAATGTCTTATTTAGGCCTACATCATTTGGATAGTACAACTCTAGTTTGAGTAGTAAGCCTACAGTGGAATATTGTTTTTGTAGCAGTTTTCACAGAAGATAAACAATGGTAATGCCAATGTCAGACGAGGAGATCGCGCTATCTTAAATAAATTACAAGGAGATTCTATGAACACCACCTATGCTCTCAACAAACGGTCACATGAGGCACACTAAACTACCATTTCTTAACCCCCCGACATGAAACTCAGAATACTACATCTGGGAACTGCACATACCCCTGGTATGTAGTTTCTTTTTTAAATAGTTGCTAGCTGCATACGCTAACAACAACGTACTAAAATAAAAATAATGGAAGGCCTAAATAAAAAGAAAATTAACACATAAAAATTATGTAAAACTAAGATTTTACAATAAATGAAAGAAATTTAATATAAAAACAAAATGAAACCAAATAAAGACGATGCTAAATTAAAAACAATTAACAATCGAACAAAAAAATAGATTAAAAGAAATAAAAAAGAACGAAATAACAACGAAGGTAATAATTAAAAATCAATAAAAATGAATGATTTAAAAAATAAAAAACAATACTAATTAAAACCAAAAATAAATAGATTAAAAGTAAAGACAACGCAAAAAAAAAATAAATTCAAAAGTACTCAAAAGAACCAAAACAATTAAAATTAAAATAAACTACAATATTTTTAAAAAAATAAAAACATTGATAAAAACAACTATTTAATAACACTACTAAAATAACTTTTCAAATTTAAAGCAATAACAAAATCTATAAAAATAAAAAATGATAATAACATAAACAAGGGTAAAAATAATAAAAATACTACCCATATAAAAGAATTTAAAAAAGTCCAACCTCTATCCTTATTTATTATTCTATCTCTATGCGAGGGCATATCAAATGCCATAATTTTTATCTGCATGAATTTTACTGGGTTTTATTTAGATCTATGCCGCCAAAAAATTAAAATTAAAATACAAAATTAAATATTTTTAAATTAGGTTAATTTGAGGCTTATGAACCATACGATTTTTTGATATTTTATTTTGGCTTTCCTGGAAATTAGTCTATGGTGTGTTACTATAATAGATGTGATAGTACATGGCACCATTGATGACAAAAGAGAACACTAGAAAGTCTAGCACATTAGAAATTGTTATTTTTATTCTACATTTTACATTTAACTCTCAACATTGCTTTATGCTACAGACTTCATATTTTGCCACCTAATATGTTTGGGCAATTGTGACTTGGCTGGATGAAATCAAATTTCAAATCAAACATTCATTAATAAGGTTGCCTGGCACCAAATATCACGAAAATGGCCAATTTAGCCCATTTTAGCAATTTTTTATTTTTTTTATTTTTTTTCCTTTTTTTATTTCTATTAATATTTGCAACATATGTTTTTGGGCAGATGTGACTTGGATGAAATAAAATTCAAATTCAAATCAGTCATTAAAAAGGTTGGCCATGGCAACCAAATCAGGGTTCACATTTGTGCGTTTTGCGTCTATGACGCACTTTTCCAAGGTTGACGCCTTTTTCCAAAGGTGACGCACTTTGGTCTATATAGAGTAAAATTTTGCTCTTTGGTGGAACCAAAAAATAGCCACTTAAAACTGCACCAAATCACAGAGTTTGCTCTTGCACATGGTCCCAATATTGTATCATTTTCACTGAACAATTAATTAATTCCTTTTTACCATTAAATACATGTAGCAAATTTGTGAAAATAATATATGTTTAAAGGTATTCAAGATAACTCCACTCCAGTTCTTTTGGCGTTTAAGGGGTCAGCCAGGTTAATTGCTCCTCAATATCCCAGTCTAGGTTTTTGGAATTGGATGTCTATTTTTGGATTTTGCATCCTTTAAACAGTTCTCAATTGTCTACCACTTGAACACGATAATTTGAATACAACAACTTTTTCAAACTCAGGGAAACAATTTGCGTCCAAGTAGACGCCACTATTCAAACTGGTGAGACCCTGAACCAATATACCGAAAAATGCCAATTTAGCCCATTTTAGCAACGTTTGATGCTTTGTACCCTACATCCTGGCAATGTGCTACGACTCCTATTTGCAACATAATTGTGTGGGCAATGGTGACTTGGAGGAAATAAAATTCAAAGTCAAATCATTCATTAAAAATGTTGCCATGGCAACCAATATACCGAAAACTGGCCAATTTAAGCCATTTT
>JAMKCH010031513.1:0-33338 GCA_023653785.1 Ophioderma brevispina | reverse complement strand
TACTTTGTGAGATCCACACAAACAACTGATTTGACACTAAAGTCCAAAATGGGTTGGCACTAATCAAAATGGGATCAAAATGTCCTCAAATTTGAAATTCCCTTCCTCCTTCCCCCACGATTTCTATTTGCAGTAAAAAGTAACCTTTTTGTTACTCAGGTTTACTTGGTACCAGAAGCCGATTTTGTATTATAGCGCTAATTATGCTAATTTTTTGTCCATAACGTACTACGAAATAATAGCAAGGTTAATTTAATGTGGGTTTAGAACGTCCAAACGGGATAATACAATGAAACACACCCAATTCCAAGCCCATATAATTTAGTCACTTATATTTCAATCAGTCCGTCTGTGAACACTTGATATAATACCTTCTTTAAATCTGGCAGAAGATGTTACATCATTGACTTCCATAGAATGTGTTTGAAAAACCAGTCCTCTATTCCATAACCCCATCTCTCTGAGCTTTCTGACATTCCATTCCTCCCCTGCTTTCTTGAACCTTCCATTCTCCTTTGAAGTATGTTTTTTCTAGGTTGTCTTCCTCTCTTTTACTGATATGGCCTTAGTATTTCAGCTTGAATCCGATATCCGGGGATCAATCTATGGTGTGCACAACAGTCCTATCTGGGGTATCAATTCGCTCAAATTCATTGGTCTTATGTTCAGTCCTAGTGTCCCAACATTCTCTTGGACCACAATTCAAAAGAGGGCAATCTTCTTGCTGTCTGCCTTCCCAACTCCTGTCTCATATACTGTATATCATTATATTACAATTGGGAAGACTAGGTTTTTCATGATTCAGATCTTTGTGATTTCTTTTAAAGCTGGCTCGAAATATATTATCGTTATAGAAATTAAAAATAGCCGTCTAGAACTAAAGAAGTCCCACCTAAAATGTTATAATTCCAATTCGAGATGAATCGTAGTTTCCGTTTTCATGTTCAGTAAACAACATTTTATGCACAGTGTAACAGTAGGATACCGTGTAACCGTGTAAACAAAAATTCCGGACCCCGAATTTTTATAACTAAGTTTTGGTTTTCTATATGAAGGACTTCGATTTGAGCTTAGTTATTTACCACATGGTTAGTATTTAAAAAAAAAATGGACAACATTTGTCAGCAAAAACACGATGTGTTTGAAAATTAATGAGTGGCTCCTCATCGGAAATCCTGAGTCACCTTTAAGCAGATGACTGTATAATTTTAATATTAATCAATGCATGGTTGTCGAATTGATTGAAAAAGCATTTCAAGTAGTTTCTTCTGATTATAAAAGGCGCATCATTATGATGAAGCTATAGAAGATTCCGAGGGATGCATTGATCGGGCAAAGTGGAAAGAAGGAAATAAAAGGCCGATTTGCTAACGAGTGTGATGTAATCTGGCCACCGCACCCCCGTTAACGGGAACAAACCGGATTTAAAACTCAGGTTTTTACTATACTACTACTACTACCACCTACCACTACCACGTCCTCCGCGGTCCTCCTCCTCTTCACCTCTTCCTCCCCCTCCACTCCCTCCTCCACCTCCTCCTCCACACAAATGACCTTGACACGTTTCTTGGAAGTTATGACAAATTTAGGCATAATTAGACTTTACTACAAAATCTGCCTCTGGTACCAAGTAACCCCACTGTTACCAACCACACACCAAAACCAAAAAAACCAAAAAAGGTAATTTTGCTGCCAATAGAATCTGAAGGAATTCAATTTGGGACATTTTGGCAGCCATTTTGGAATTAGGGACAACCATTTGGGACTTTAGTTCAAATTCTCAATGTTGTGTGGATCTCAAGCTAAATGAAGGTAGAGATTCTGATGACAAAGAACTGCAAAAAAAAATGGAAAACTTCAACATACTTATATCAGCGTTTCAGTTTAATTTTAATATAGGTTAGCGTGATGGAACCACTTAAAATGACCTTGCAAGTGATAAACTAATTAGGGTAACTTTTGGCGGACATTTGGATTTGGGCCGCTTTATCTTGGATTTGAGCCCAACTTATGGGCGGTGTTTCAGTGAATTTGAAGGATAAAGTTAGGATGAGAGCACTGGGCCTAAGGGGAGAACCAGAGGCTATTGTATTGTCTCTGACTAGTGCCCAGGTTTAAAGAAGAAATAAACAAAACATAACAAATAAACAAGCACTCTGAAAAAACACATTATAAACACACATTAAATGAACCTTAAAACTCAGCTGAGAGCAGATGGGTTACGGATGATATAGAGTACTGGGTTAACAACATTCTATTGAAGATCGTGGGGTACATCTTCTGCCAGCATTAAAGAAGTCTTTCATCTGCCAGTTTTGATTCACAGACGGAAAAATGATGGCAATATCAGTGCATAAACTTTATATGGCTTGAATTGTGTGTTGTTCATTTTGTTATCCCGTTGGACGTTCTAAACCCACAATTAACCTTGATATTATTCTTAGTAAGTTATGGGACAAAATTAGCCTAATTAGTAAGTACTGTAATATCAAAATATACTTCTGGTACCAAGTAAACCTCCCATGTTACACAAAAAAAAGGTTACATTTGCCTGCAAATAGAAATCTGGAGGAATCCCAAATTCGGGAACTTGACAGCCATTTTGGATTAGTGGACAAACCATTTGGACTTTAGTTCAAAGTCATGGTTGTGGGGATCGCAAGCTATTGTAAAGGAATTAGGGTCAGAATGAACAAAGCAACTGCAAAAAAGGAAAACTACAAAATACTCTTATATCAAATAGGGGTAGGTAATTTAGATTTAGGCCATCTTTATGGATTCGAGACCATATAAAGGTTGTCGTGTTCAGCTGAATTTGATGGTTATAGGTATCAGGATAACCACTTACGTGACATTCAAGTGATAAACTCAACATAATTGATATACTAAGTAAGGAGTTTTGGCGGCCATTTGGATTTGGTCACCATCTGTATATTAGACCAAATATGCTGGATGTTCCTGCTGAATTGAAGGATATAAGTGTAGAATGAGGGCATACTGAAAAATCTTGAAATGGAAAAGCTCCAGCACACATACCCCTAAGAAGTATTTTGGTGGCCATTTTGGCGGCAATCTGGATTTGAGACTAAAGCGTCGGTGGACAGTAAGCTCAAACACACAGAATATAGGTTAGAGGGCCAATTGATGAATAAGGCTATACACACCCTATTACAAGTGAAAGAAAAAGAAACTGCAGGTAACCTATAGTCTATGAGAGGGATCCGAATCCTTTACTCCCCAAAAATAACTATAAACACCTATAGCTATCTAGTGAAAGAAACTCTGTACACGGCCAATTTTCTTCATGGTTGTTACCACGCATATCAACCGAGGAGACACAGATTACCTACCAACTAGACATACTCGCCGGCCAAGATTCCATGTATTTCAATGTATAGAGGATAGTATAACACAAACAGATGTTTGCACCGTCGCGTCGTGGAGTAGCTACGGGTTACACCGGCTCTCAGCAAGCGCGGGTATTTCTCATGGCCCAATTGTGTTTTTTTAGATATTTTTGGCCTATAGTGCATTATTTTATTAAAGTGCATAATATGGGAGATTTTGCCCTGATTTGAATTTTTGGGAAAGACTTCCATATGTACCACCCTCGTTATAATTACATGATACAAAATTTATATTAATTTGGCCTTTTTTGATCAAAAACGGAATAAAACAGCTAAAATAATCACATTTATGTTGGCATTGTAAAATATAGAGAGGGGGGTACATATGGAAGTCTGCAAACTTTGTAATGATTTTCCTAAAAAACGAATTTGTTAAAAAAATGATAAACAGCGAAGGAAGTGATAGTGCCCCTCATTTCGTCCACTATCAAAATGGCGTCGTGGTAACGGGTGAGGAGCTATGTGGTAGCTACGTGTCTACTCCGGTTACTGTTTGACACCATATCCACCTCTCGTTCTCTCCAAATAATGGGTGGAGGAACTACGGGAAGACCATCGGGGTAGGATACTGTTTTAGAGTAGACACACCACGGTATACATAATGACTGTACTTTGCAAACCGTTCTTGGAGCAACTGCATTGCAACATGCCCAGTGTGTACTGTGCAGTAGCTGCCGTAAAGGCTTTACAACGCAAGTAAGAAAAAACGGCCGTGTAAACCAAATCCAAGGGAAACATGGTCTAAAATTTCACGTATATTCCCACTTTGATGCTGCATGAAGGTGGTATCATTTGGAATACCAGAAATAAAATGGTAAAGAGACCTTTCTGGTTGAGCTATGTAAATATTGTACTTGCAAGGAATCAAATTGGATCAAGAGAAAAAACAACCTTTCCTTCAAATTTGAGGGTTGTCAGTTCAGCCCAATTTTCTTGCTTCACAAGCAAACTCCAACATCAGTTATTGCTGAATTTTGTAGGGTAGAGATGTAGAAACTTAAAGACACGGTTCCTTCGATTTCTTTATATTCACCTAGTTATTGCTGAAAAATATCACTTTTTAAAAGAACTCCATGAATTAGGCAGAAATAAAATGGTAAAGAGACCTTTCTGGTTGGGCTCTGTAAATATTGTTACTTGCTAAGGGATTCAAGTTATGTGATCAATATGAAAAACAACCTTTCCTTCAAATTTGAGGGTTGTCAGTTCAGCCCAATTTTCTTGCTTCACAAGCAAACTCCAACATCAGTTATTGCTGAATTTTGTAGGGTAGAGATGTAGAAACTTAAAGACACGGTTCCTTCGATTTCTTTATATTCACCTAGTTATGCTGATAAAAGATCACTTTTTATAAGTACTCCATGAATTTCACAGTTGTAGTCGTTTTACATGTTCATATGTGGGTTAGTAGTTATGAGCTTGAAGCTCAGCCCATAGAGTTTGAGCATTTAAAAAGAGAAAGATTAAATTTCTGTCCTTATAACTCTAAAAGATATGTTATAGACTTGGGCTGGTATTCTGAAAGGGAGACTAACTTTAGTCCTGGGTTTAAACCAGGGTTAGTCCTACAGGAGGGGACCTTTTTTCCTTCCAACATACTCTAAAAATATGCTGTAATGGGTGAGAAAATCCCTCATGGATGGTCCATTCCAGCCCATCCATGAGGATTTTCTCACCCCTTACATTTTCACTTCAGCAGCATTTTGAAAGAAAAAAGGTCCACTCATGTCCCGGTACCTCGTCACGTCTCTTATTGTCGGGTACCCATGCTCGTTCGTAGGAATTGAAAACACCCCCCTTTTCGCATATCTTGGTTTTAAAAAAATACCCCTTTTTTGTACAAAATCACGAATTTTTAGGGCTAAAATATACCCCCTTTTTCTCGAAATCAGCATGATTTTTAATTTATCACCCTTTTCAAACAAACTCGAACTATGGAAAATACAGTCAACATTTAAAATACTATGTATGCTGACAACAAAAGGTGCATGGACCAGCGTAAGATGACAAGAGGAATCTCTAAGAATACATAGACCTATGTTGTCAGCTGAAGGTTTGAGAATTGATAGGGTTGTTTATTCCATGGCGAAAATCATGGACAATATAAAAAGGTCTCATAACGGGTTTTTCTTGCGACCACCCACTGTACTACCCCTTTTCAAATTTCGCGAACTTTGACAATGAAAAGTACCCTTTTTTCTGATATCGCGAAAAATAAAATTCGCGAAATTGATTGAGGAAAACAGCCTTTTTCGCGATCCTATGAACGAGAATTGGTACCGGAGCAGTTAAGAGGAGTTGACGGTTACTGGGGACTCATATAGGACTAACCCTGATTTAAACCCAGGTCTTAAAGTGATCTCACCTTTTCAGAATACCAGCCTTACTGTTTATTTTCTTGCATTCATTGTATGTGCATTCCAAAGATGCATAGATGTTTCAATGGTAAATTTTTGGCATAGTATAGTTTGGAGTATGATTTATTGGCATGTGCGTACGCAGTGTGATTGTTGCGTGACTGCGTCTACGTGAAATCAGTTGGTGTGCCGTTTGGCTGGGAAGCAGGCGTACCTAGTTAACTGGGCAAGAACTTATTACTTCCAACTATTAGTACTACATAGTTGTATACAATGTGATGCACAAATTGAGTGCATATATTACATATTGAGTATGTTATTATTGACTGTATACAATGTGATGCACAAATTGAGTGCATATATTACATATTGAGTATGTTATTATAGACTTGTATACAATGTGATGCACAAATTGAGTGCATATATTACATATTGAGTATGTTGTTATTGACTTGTATACAATGTGATGCACAAATTGAGTGCATATATTACATATTGAGTATGTTATTATTGACTTGTATACAATCTGATGCACAAATTGAGTGCATATGTCAAGGGCTGACAATCAGAAAGCCTTAACTCAAAAATACTGCTTTTGAGAAATGTGATGTTTAATATTTTCTACTAAGCAAATCTATTCAATGACACCAAAATGAAACATCTCATAGAGCTCATATATGGTACTGTAAGCAAACATTATATAAACTTTAGTAACAAAGACAATTTTTTAATTATGAACAACAGAATTAAAGAAATTCTGACGGTAACTGAAAATGGAATTGTGAGTTACATCTTCAATTATGCCTATGATTGACACATTATTTCAATCAGATGTTTAAGCACATCATCCCTTTGGAATGTTTAAAATAAATCAATATAAGTGGGATAGGGAGCTAAAAAAGCTGTTGCAATTCTGGCAATTGTGCAAGCTATGAACCCTCAACTCATTGTTTGGCCAAATACAGTTACCATCAGAAGGTCGTAACTCAGAGTTAAGGCTTTCTGTTAGTAAACATAGTGTGCACCATTGAGATGTGGCGAAGTGTTATTTGGCTTTATAGGCAATAAGAAGTAGACTTGAATTAAGGCTTCATGGTTTTCAGAATCTGTAGGTGTTACAGATTTTTTTGGTACCAAAACCTCAAAATCACCAAAAAGTGAGTAACGTCCTTCTGTTTGTCAACCCTCGATATTACATATTGAGTAATTATTATAGACTTGTATATAATGTGATGTATACAATGTGATGCACAGATTTAGTGCATATATTACATATTGAGTATGATTGGTATATCATGTGAAGCACCAATTGAGTGCTACACTAATACAAAAAAAGAAATGTTCCTGATTTGTATTTTTTTATTCTAATGCAACTGATGTGTCTTTAATGGTACATGTTTTAGGCGAAGGCAAACATAAAGGCGAGTTCTTTTATATGTAAAATATTGAAATTGGTACAACAAGGTTTTCATTTATTTCAACACTAAGCATTGTTTATCAGACTGCTGCTGAAATCGTAAGGCATAACAAATTCATCTGAAATGGCTTATCAAGTCTGCTTCTAAAATTGATCCCTAAGATTATAGATTCCGGGTCCTACAAAAACTATTGTAATGGGTCTATACACTTCTAAGACCCAAAACTAAGATCCAAAAAATAAGAATTCCCAGTTTGGTGCAAACAATAACATGAGTATCAAAATTTAGATTTTAAACATATTGATAGGGATTGTTTTGATTGGGAACAAAGATACATACACAACTAGATACCATATTATATTGCATCAACAAAGAAAGACATGGAGAAGCAAGTGGAGGAGGAGAGTAGGGAGGGTGGGGTTGAGGATGGAGGATGCATTGAATCGGGTGAAGTGGAAGAAGGAGTATGGTGCGGTTGCTGTGAGTTTGAGGTGAATCCGGCCACCCCCGTTTACAGGGACAAAACCAGATTTAAAACTCTGGTTTTACTACTACTACTACTACTACTACATTGATTTTAGGACCAAAAAGTTTAGTCTCTTAAGTTTTCCTTTTTTGTTACTTGAGAATGGTCTAACTACAAAACTTAAAACCTAGTCCAACCAAGGGGTTTTCTACTACATTCACGACCATAAGCGGCCCAAGGGCATTTATCTTGTTGCGTCATCAGTGTGTAGCGAAATAGGTCTTTCTTCAAATCAGTACAAACATATCAAGTTTTAACAATATGACATCATAGTGACATCATAGTGACATCATAACTGACAGCTTATTTTTAAGCAAATTTTTATGCAGATCATCCAAATCAAGGGTTTTTTTTGACCGTTTTTGCCATTCATCAAGCAAAATTGGTATTTATTTCGCAATGATGGGTGCCAAAGTAGGCATACCCATGTAATTAACTCTAAAAAATAAGAAAAAAAATACAAATATTTGTCACGATTTACTTACCAGTAGAAATATACGTAACATAAAGTACCATTTTACACAGTAAGTAAAGTATAGGAAGGTGGCAACCACCCCACCTCCCGCCTTCCGACTTTGATGGACACCCTGACCTCCCTGAAGGTGGTACCTCCAAACTTTTTCGCTAAAATGGACCGCAAAGGATGAACTTAACAATTACATAAAAAAGCCTTGGATCATTATTCGTTTGAATTTTTGTGCGGCAGGGGATCATCCGTTAAGGGGATGGTTACCACCCCCCACCTCCTTGGTTGGATGAAGGTCTGAAATCGCACTAACATCGGTCTTGGGGCCCACAAAGTAGTGCCTTAGTTTTGTAGTACCACCCCACTCTCACGTACAAAACTACAATTTCTCCCTGGTTTCACTAATGAGTAATTGAGGCTTCTGCAGAAACAATGCCAGCAAATTAGGTTCCCCGCTCATTATATAGGGGTACAATAAACCACTCGCCTGGCTATCAATGGGCCATCACTTGTTCAGCTAGAGTAGTTATGTTTTATCCTCCTTATGAAAAAAGGGTAACTATTGCTTTAAGTTTTAGTCAGTAACTCAGTATGGAATTTGCCATGTATGTTCTGCAAAATTACTGGAATTTTTTTAATGTGATTTCAGAAATGAATCAATTTCTCACCTGTATGGAGCTAGCTGTTAAATGTGTAAAAGTGTGAGAGACACTTGCAAATATTAAATCATTGAGTGATCGATTTGTATGCCTAAATTTGGGGGAAAAAGTTTTTTATTTTTTTTACGTTTTTCTTTTTTTATTTAAAAGAGAATAGTATTGTTTTCACTGGACATGTCAATTTTCATACCCCTTAGTTTGTTTACTGCTTGATTTGATTTAATAATAACTCAGGAAAACATGACCATACAGAGCAAAAAAAAATGTAAAAACAAATGAGTGAAAAAAGGTAGTTTAGCCTGATCACTTGCAGATTCCCAAATAGGGAACAAAATCACTTTTTCAAGTGGGGGGCCTAACACCAGGCTAAAGCTCACCCCAACACGTGAGAATAGCGATAAAATCAACAATTAGCAGAGCAATTCAATCGTAAAACCAGGCATAAGCCACGGCCCCCAACACGTGAGAATAGCGATAAACATCAACCAATTAGGCCGAGCTTAACTCTTAAAACCAGGTCTAACGCTCACCCCCAACACGTGAGAATAGCAATAACATCAACAATTAGCAGAGCCTTCATCTTAAAACCAGGCTAAAGCTCACCCCAACACGTGAGAATAGCGATAAACATCAACAATTAGCCGAGCCTTCATCATACTGCAAATTGGAGTACAGGAGGCGCTAAAGGATGAAAATGGAACACTAAATTGAACATGAGATGATGTTAGAAGATTTCAAGAACATAACCACCTCAATTCCCATGTGCATGCTTAATAAGAACTGGCATGGTCCTTGCTTTACGTTTGGCTATTACTTTAAGGTATAGAGGTCAGCAGGCAAGTTTAAAACTCGATTTTTCAGTATGTTTGCTTACTCTTTGGCCGATGAAAGCTCTGATTATCAACTTAGTCTGTATTATAATATTCAGGGTGTCCAACCTGCGGCCGCGGGCCATTTGCGGCCGCTAAGAGCTCTCATTGGGCCGGCGAGGGGGTACTTCCCAGAAAAATTAATATGCAGAAATATCGTAAATAACAGATTTAAAAAAAATATGTCTTTTGTTTTTTGAATTTTGGTTTTCTTTTTCGGTTTTTTTGTTTTTTAAACATTGTTGAAAAATAAGGCCATTTTCATCAATCTGAAACCAACATTTTCTATAAATGGTGGTGGGAAAATTGGTCCATTTCCTCAAAATGAAGCCAAAATTTTGAGGAAATTTGCATTAAAAGTAAACAAAAAATGGAAAAGTTTATGTTAACTTTGTACCGCAAAATCGGCATCTCAGGTATTGCTATGGGTTCACTTTTTTTGTTGGCAAATATTAGTTATAGATATGGGTCCTACTTCTCCAGTCTTTTTGTTATGTAGGCACGTCATAAATCACATTTTAAGCCCCGATTAACTTGTTGCGCCCGCAAGTCGTTTGTGTTCAACCACTGCGGCCCCTGCGTAAAAAAGGTTGGACACCCTGGTATATTGGAATTGGTGCTACTTTTGAAATCCAAAAATGTGCCGTTCAGAAGACAGTAAGTAGTGTGTCACGTATTGGGGTAGTACTTGCCTTTTTGCATTGTGAGAAAAGATTTGAACTTCTAGCTAGGGTCAAAACACCGGGTTTTTGGATAGAGGGAGTGGTGATTTAAGCTATAATTGTATATGTTATGTGTTGACCCCGTCTTCTCTCCGGGGGCCGAAATAGTCGAGTATCTACGGAGTTATCCGCTTGACCCCCCCCCCCCTCCCAGCGCTCGACAACTGCAACTTTTAGCTCTTTGTTTTGATGGTCTCTAAACAACATTTGATATTTAACAATAAATTTCCCCTCGTCACTCTGGTCGCTATTCGCAAGATGTGGGCGTCCAAAATGGCTCCGCGCTAAAATAGGCATAAATTTAAAGAAATTGGGTATTAATATCAAAAGCGTATAAATTCATAAAATGAAATGTAGAATATACTGTCTGGTCATTGGCATTAAATCTAGTAATTTGAGTTTTGCCTTATATCTAAAAAAATCCAAGATGCGCCCAAAATGGCCGCGCAAATAGGCAAAAAAATTAACGAAAACGGAATATTTAATATCAAACGTAAAAAAAATTGGATAAATTAATATTATAAATATAGGTTGGGCTGGGTCACTATGGCATTTAATTTCTAGTATTTTTAAATTTTTTTAAAACGCACTAAAAAAATCCAAGATGGCAGACCAAACTGGTCTCACCAACTTAGGCAACAAAATTAAAGAAAATGAGATATTTAAAGTTCAACAATAAAATTGTTGGCCATTTAGATATAGGACTGATCATTATTTAACATTTATGTTCTATATTTGAATTTTTTTTGAAATCCGTCAATGGTGTCTCAAAATAAGGTACATTGTAGCGCAACACACCACTGCAAAGCTAGTAAATTGTAAAATATACATTGATTTACACTTATACGTTAGAACCTCAGTACGGAAATCCAGTGAAAGTTTGCCGTTTGTGAGTTTCATGATTTGTTATCCTAATGGCAAATCTCCATTTGGACACTTCCCATCACCCTCCCTGTTTCTCTGGTAGGGTAAACCGCCACGAACTTCAAGAGTGTCCAGGATTTGACACAGTTGTGTCAGAGATGATCCCATAGAAATCCCATCTAGCAGTCAAGCAGTGTGCTGGTTTTGGAGACTGGGTGGTAGCCTGGCTGATAGGCATGGTTCTGCATTGTGCAGGCTTCAATTACATGAGGTGAATTCAAATTTACCTTCTCAGTCTATACTAAGCCTCATTGGTTGCATCTTTTAACAAACAAAAAATCCAAATCTGGTTCTATTCCGAGCTCATTTTAGACTCGAATGGCAGATGCATGCCAGCCCAACTTACTTTTTGGGCGTATGCTTTCCCATCAGGCAATCCCTCCCTGACCTTGACGACAGATACGTCCAAGCTCGGATGGGAGCATATTTTCAGACTGACAGGTTAGGCAGGTGGAGGCAATCCAACGCCAGGCCCGCCAGAACAATCACGTGTTGCTGGAATTTTGGACATGATTCTGCACTTCGTGACTGTGACCACCAATATTCACAGGCTCCAAAAACACCTTATCCGCTTGGGCGACAACAGAACCGTTATAGCCAAACCTGAACGAGGGCGGGAACAAGAAGTACGGAGGCTCTGTTTGGGAAACGCTCCCCGTGCTGGCTATGGTGCAAGAAACGGGGCTTCAACTTGCAGTGCAGACTCTCATATGATATGGATCAATGTTCTAGTAGTTCCTTATACGTATATGGGCTGGGGCCTCAATGGCGGGGGGTGGTATCATCACATTTGATCGTTCGCGCAGTCTCGTTTGCAATTAACTAACTTCTAACAGACATGGGGTAGGGGTAGGTTGTGAAAAAAAGTTATCGGACGGTACGCATGACGGCGGATTGGTCCAACATAATAGGTTACTCATTTCCGACAGCCAGTGGCCATGATCCGTAGGGTACTTGAGAAGATGTCCCACTCAAAAACTTTATCTGGTGCTGCTTGTGGCACCGTATGTGACGCAGCTGGGCAGCAGCAGTTTTTCCTCGAACATGGACATTCTGCATCAGCGCTGTGGTGCCTGATCACCATCTAGGTTAATCCACTGAGCAAACACCTATGCGTATACAGTTTGAGGGTGTTGCTTGCCACTGTCCACCTTGCGCTTCAGAGATGGTATAACAGTTTCTTCTTTGGTGTGGGCCGCTCTCTGCCCCCATTGAAGGAATGTTTGTGGAGAAGCATCCGGGTATGTGGTTGGTTCCACAATGGTCCCTCTCCTACTGCTCTAAAACAACACCTTGCGCTCAGAGGACTTTAGTCGGCTTGTCCTGAGGCTCAATACCTTGGACCTGTGGCAAGATGAAGGCGTTTTGTTGCGGTGGCCAGTCGGCCACAGGGTGTCATAGGTTCTGGCGCTGCTTTGAATAGGCCGGCACCTCTGTTTTTACAGCAGAAGACACGGTTTACATGCTTTGCCCCATGTGGTTTTTTTAGTGAAAAATCAAACCTTATCTAATTCCCTCAACAGTTTTCTCCCATTCTTGATCAGTGGTCAGGGCATCTTGAGAATGCAGTGTCTGGTTAGCTATGGCTCTTATAATCGTAACTTAAACAAACTGAGAAAACTCGCGGGGACATCAAGAAGTTATTCATAACGTCAGAGAAGCCCTTTAGACCTGTTGTATATGGCACCTTAAGCCGCTGATCATCAATGCATCCGAGTGCTGTGCAAAATGTCAATATCGTGATGACTACTGCCTTGCCATGTCTTCATGATACCAATTCACAATCCACTTCTTGGGCGCGTCTCTCTGAGGCTTTCTTGTCTGACATGCTGGATGCTGCCGGTTGATCGACTCCCACACTGTTCCAAGGGGGACGGTGTACCCGAAAGAGGTATGGGCAAGATTGGGCAGATGCTATTGTGGCGCATCTCTGCAGGTCAAAGGGTAAGCATCCTGGACACCAGTAGGGTTCATAGAAGCGTCTTTTTCTTGTTGCAAATTCTAATTAGGCTTAGCTTAGGTCCGGTGGTTAGCTAGGCTGTTTAATGATTCACACAGAAGATACCTCGGTATACCCTTTCTGGCTTTGATCGGGCATCGCTGAACTTTCATCAGTGGCATTCTGGTGCAGAAATAGGCCACGGGAGATAGGTAGAGTAGGTGCATTATTTACGAATTTGCTTCACTTTGAGATCATGTGTACCATTTTCTGCAATTTTACCTATCTTTGCAGCCTTTTTGGGGAAGAAGGGGGGGGGGGGGGGGTGGAGGAGAGGAAGGGGGGGGCGGGTAGGTGTGTTGGCTTGGACGTCGGATTTCAGGATATAGCAAAACAATACGATAATTAAATGCCAATGACCAGCATCTTATCTAATTTTATTTACCAATTTATTACATATGTTAAGATATTAAATATTCTATTTTCTTTAATTTTGCTGGCCATTTTGGTCGCCATTCTTGGATTTTTACAAATACGGCAAAAGCTGCAATATCAGTTAAGATTTAAATGACACTGACCAGTACAACTTTTTTATAATATTAATTTTTACCAATATTGTTGACATTTTATTTATAATAAATACCCGTTTACCTAATTTTTGCCTTTTTTTGCGGCCATTTTGGGCGCCATCTGGACTTAGACATGACAAAAACTTCACATACTAGAATTTAAAATGCCAATACCCAGTTAGCTATATCCTTAACATTATTAATTTCTATGAATTTATTACTGCTTGATATTAAACACTGATTTTTGTCTCGCCTGAACTTTGTTCGGCAGAGACTTAGTAATTCAGCTTTTCTGTCTGTCTGTCTGTCTGTCTGTCTGTCTGTCATAGCTGTCTGTCTGCCTGACGTCCGTGTTCACGGGCTTGTGTACGATTATCTGGAGTTCCGTTGTGGCTATGATGATGTACCTTGTTGGACGAATGGCGGGTCCACAAGTTCTCGACCTGATTAGATTTTGGGCGTAAAATATCTAATTAAGTACTAATTGGCATAATTAACGAAAATTTCCCACAAGGCTTGTACAAGTTTTTTTCTGGAGTTCCGTCAGGCGTAAAATGAGTAACTTGGTGGAAGGAGCGGGCTGGAGATTTCTCGAACTGATTAGGATTTCGGGCGTATTTCGGGAGCCAAATTAAGTAGGCATGAGCTAATTATATGGCAAAAAACGCGTACTTGCTATAATTTGAACTGTACCTTGATACGAAAATTCCTTGCACTGGCAGAAGCCTATCATGGTGCGGCAGTCTTTTTCCAATTTGAGCGTGTGTGGATACAAGCAAGCGGCTTAGGTATGCAAATGAGCTAAGTAGAATATGCGTAATTACTGATCACTGGTATCCTCTAAACCGTACATCGATAGGCAAAATTCCTCGCTGCATAAAGATACTATGCCGATGCATCTTGTGGTGAATCTATATAAAGGGTCAAAGTGGCATGTGGGCCGATTAAAGTGGGCATTTTTGATACAATTGATCTAATTAAATATGCATAATTTGCTGTATCACTGAATGGTACATTGGATATTCAAAATTCCTTCGCTACATGAGACTTCTATGCCGGTTATCTTTTGTATGAACGAGCAAGTGCGTCAATTGTCCAGTGGATCAATAAGGGGTCATTGTTTGACTCATTTATCTAATTAAATATTGCGGAATTGCTGTATCAGCTTAAATGGTACATTGGATTCAAATTCCTTAGCTACATGAGACTAACTATATGTGTAGCACTCTTGTGTGAATAATGAGGTGTGGTCAAATGCAGTGGGACTTAAAGGGGGCATATCTTGATTTTAAATTGCAAGCTATGCCTAGATGCTTGGTCAGGCATTTCAACCAAATTTTCTCGGTTGCCATGGTCAGTGTGAAATACAACAACTTCAAAAAGTTTGATTCAGGAGTTTGTTTTACCTTACAATAAATTAGGTCAGCATGTGTTTATTTGCATTATATGGCTGTGTGTGATTTGGTGGTGAAAATTTCAGTGTGTCCAAACAAGCTTACAAATGGGGGGGAGTACACCCACAACACGGTATTAAAAACAGCAATATATTAGCTTAGATCCAGTGCTTCATGTTTTTCATTGAAATGGTTTTTCATACTTCAGTCAGTCTTTTGGTTGCCAGCCTGTTACATTCTTGGAAAATGTGAAAATATGCAAGATTGTGCATTTCACCACTTCTGGACCCCGTAGGCGACTCAAATGTTAAAATTGTCACAATGATTTCTAAAAAATAGGGTGTTGCCTAATTGAATCAATTTTCATATTTTTAGCATAAATTTAGTGAATTTTAAGGGATTTTTGCATGACTTTCATGATTTAATATATTTACAAATGGAACATGTTGTGGGGCCCTGGGGTGTTGTCAAATGAAAGAGCAGGATAAAGAATACATAAATGGCTACTCCGGGTGCTATCTCTAGCCCCATCTCTTGTTATGATTATGTTGGGGAGCATTTCAAAGATTAATATCTCCCAAACTGACTACTGTAAAGGTGTTTGATGACCCAGGGTCGGATATGGTTATGTGTTTCACATGCAAGAGCGAACGGAATAACGTCTATAAATATCTTATGAAAGCTGATATGTATACTGTCTGTAGCCGTCTAAGCAGAGCGTGGTGGCGCGGTAACACACAGAAGCAGCGATCATAGTGTATTGCAGTACTCTAACATCTCTTCGTCTTGAGGTTGCTCATGTGGGGGCTTCAGATTACATATCTCCACATTGGAAAATGTTTGACCCTAGGGTGGTGTCAATGAAAGAGTGGGATGTAAAACAGTTAAGAATTGGTTGGAGTTTATCTGGTGGCACAACTTTTTGGGACACCCTTGACTCTCGCAACAGTTGCACTCTGGTGTGCTGCGTTTTGTCTTACAATTATGCGCGAAAGCAGGTCGAGACTTGTGGTTCGAGAACCGCCTTGTCTTAACTTTTGCCTATTTGGCGGCATTTTGGGCGCCATCTTGATTTTTAGAATGGCAAAATTCAAATACCAGAATTCAAATGGCCACAATGACCTAGATCATCTATATTCGACATTAATTTTAGATTATTACATTTTTATATTAAATCGCCAATTTCTTGAATTTTGCCTAATTTGGTGCGCCTTTTGGACGCCATCTTGAATTTCGCCAGAGTGCCGGGAAAAAATGAAATTTATTTTGTTAACATCTCAAAAGTGTTTCTATGACCATAAAACAAGCTAAAAAGTGGTTGGTAGAGACGGCTGGGGGGGGTCAGCGGATACCCTCCGTAGATACTCCCCTTAAAGGCTTGTGCTTTTTTTTGTGAATGAAAAAGTGGAATTTTGGACGATTGGTGAGGCAAGTGGTTTCAAAGAAATTGAGTGTTTGTTTTCGTCTCCGAACCGTGGCGGCTTAGTGGAATAGTCCATGTTGGTAAATAGGGGTTACACTTGGTAACGTGGTGATGTGTAACGCTATTTGGCGGAAATACAGGGGCCTGTATAAATTTTTCACTGAGGTGAAATATCCATTAGAGATATGTAATTGTTTTATTCTTTAATAGGCCCGTAGGAAAAATAGTTCACGATGTTAGTGCTTGAGTAAATTTGGTTCGCTTTATTCTCGGTAAATTTAGCTTCTCTCGCTATTAGTGTCGTGTCAATTTTCCATCAGGCTTGTGACCTAATGGACAGATTACCGTCTATATTACAGTTCCGTAGTGGTGGGCAGCGGTCTACAGCCCGGGGCAAACTGTATTCAAAGGTGGTATGATGCGTGAACAAGAGAAAGCGCTGGTAAAAGGGTGTCTTTGTTTCCAAAAGGCGATGTAGCGGCGCGTACATCGTTTATGGGTGTCAAAACAGGTGAAAAAAACAAATATGGAAAAAAGGGTATGTTGTTTCTTACCCCTAAATTGTCATGTTTTATCTCATCAGATCATCACAATCATCCATAATAGTAATCGGAACTTGGGACGTACAGCAAAGCAAGATAAGAAAGGTATAATTTTACGATTCAATACACTCACTTGCGTACTCTTGTTTGAGGTATCAATAAATCTAAGATGAAAAATACTTGTATTTAGGGTATGTTTAGCTTGTTTTTTAGTCGTAAAAATATCGTGTTTAGGGTGCATTTTGAAAGTCCAGTTCGCGGGCACATATAACCTTTGAATGCAAGTGGCCCCCGGGGTCTATAGGCGCTTACGCACGTGCATTATTTTCCACCACGCGTTGGTCCATGTTTCAATCGGTCAAAAGAAGTTTGATTTTGTTGTTATTTAGTTTTGTTATTGTTTGAGATGTTTGTTACGCAGAAAAGATGTGCCGTTATTTTGTTTTTGTTTCTCGACTTTTTGTTTTCTTTTTTAAAACAACCTACCATCTTAGAAGTGGAATCAGCGAAAGTTGGGAATATAAATGAAACAAAATTAGCAATGGAAACAAAGAACTAAATGTTAAACATAAATAAAAGCAAAATAAAATTACTTTAAAAAAAAAAAAAAAAAAAAAAAAAAAAAAAAAAAAAAATGCCACATACTGCGAAAAAAGACAAACTAAAAAAGAAGGACAATACATCAAAATTAAAAGAAAATATTAAGGACATGAGGAGAGTTTTTGGAAGATCAAATTTCTCAGCTCATGCAACGGGAATGCGACTTTCAGACCACCTCCCATAACTTTGCCAAGGTTATTGGAACAAACCGATCACCAAAGAAACGCACCTTGTTTTGAACATGGCTGACTATCGTAATTGTCCCCAAGACATAGCACACGGTGCTATATACTTCAAGATGTACTGTCACGAGCAGAAGTACTACATCATCATATTATTACATGAAAGAAAACGGGCGGTTCGCTGTATGCGCGTCAGGGTGTGATCTAATACATGGAAAGCATATCCAAATAGCAAAGAAAACCATAAAAAAAACCTTGGAAACCCCATGTGACCTTTGAAAATCAAAATCAAAAATTAAATTCATTAAAATACATAAATAAATATAGCAATTAATTAAAATCTGAAAAATGAATAAAAATAAAACACAAGAGGTAAAAATCAAATCACTAAAGGAAAATACATCAGCAATGTACTTAATGAAAATGAACGGAAATAAAGCTAATAATAAAACTAAAGAAATTATAAGGTCTTCTGATTCCTATCATCTATCGAATTTATAAGGTACAAGACAAAGTGAAAAATTAGATAGCGAGGTGACCAAAAGGCGCAAAGGTGCCAGACATGGCACCTCCGTTCTAGTTAATAATGACAAAAATAAAAACTACAAAAATTTAGCACCAGAAAGTTAGGTAGCTGTATTATGACGCCATTAAAGGGGAGCAAACCAACACTGCAACCCAAATTAAGTTAATCGGGTATACAATTCAGCAGATGATATGCGTCTGCTTTTTTTAAGCTCATCATGTTTTTAGTAACACTTAATTCGGCTGAAATTCATGTCCAGTAGGTGGGGACCGCGACAAGTGTGTGCGTATCCCTCTTGAGAACAAAGGATTTACACAGCGTCTAACATTAAGAACAGTCAGCTGGGGAGGGGGAATTACGGTAGGTCCATATTAAGTATTGAAAGAGCATTTTGTCAATTTGTGTGAAACAAATTGTCCTTCACCCCCAAGATCGAGTTTGTATAAGGCGCATAAATACCTAAGGGCAAAAAAGATAAGAAGACAATAAAAAAAATTAGTTGAACTGCATATGACAAAAGAACCAAAATCCACAGTGTATAATACACAAGACAAGGGGGGTTTTTGCAGGAAAGACTGTGGCGTGGTAGGTTAAAATAGGTGCGAAGTAAATAAAATCTAATAATAAGAACCCAATGAAAACTTGAGCAGAAATATCGAATTAAACGTTAGTAATTAAAGTTTAAAAAAAAAAGGCAATGTCAAAAAAATAAAAATATCGATACGAACAAAATTAATGAAACAATAAATAAGAGTCAGTTAAATGGGCAAATATGACAAATATTAAAAATAAAAGTAATCCAATTAAGTTAAAGAAAGAAAAGCCTAATATTAAATAAAAAATGCCAAATACATTTAAAAAAAGAAATATCGAAGAAAATGTTTTTAAAAACAATTAGAAAAATAAAAAATAGAAATGTGACAAATAATGACCCCAAATAAATAAAGTCACTTACAAATATAATAAAATATAGCCAAAGTGGAAAATGTCAAAAACAAAATATACAGTTTTATAAAATAATTAAAATGATTTTTTTTCTATTTTTTTTTTCAGTTTTCAATTTGGTATTAAGGAGAACCTGTAATTGGGGGGAAGGGTTTTTTGGGGAAGGGGTGAATGGCATAACACTCTGTATAAGGGGAACCCTGTCGTTGATGGAAAGAGAACCCCGGGTGTAGTTGGTAAGGAACTCTGGGAGATTGAGAGAAACCTGGTAGAGGTTTCATGTTACAACGGTATGCCATTTATATTCCGTCAGGCGCTTCTGCCCAATATCATATAGCGCATGACGTAAAGTTCAATTGGTAATATCAAAAAAACATTGGTAGTTGGGGGATGGGTAATTGGGAATTGCCTATATAGATAAAAAGGATGGGGTGAGGTAATGTAGAAAATGGTCGCTGGTGTAGTTGAAAAGGGGAACTTGGTTAAGTTTGGGAAAGGGCCACCTTTGGTGAGAGAGAAGGGTAATCTGGTTAGTTGGGATAGGACACACTCTGTGACATTGGAGTGCTCCCAGACATTGTGAAAGGGTCTTGGATGATTGTTTCGAATTGAGAAAAGACTTTGGGACTTTAAGGCACTAGTAAAGGGACGCCTGGTATAGTTGCAAAGGGCTCTTTAGTCTAGGATCTGGCTAAGATTTATATGAGGCACTTATTTAGGAAGTATAACTCAACTGTTTTAGACTACTATGAACCCTAGGAACTTGTGATAATGTGCCTAAAATTGATATCCTCGGCGAAAGGCCTGATTTTGCGCCAAATTCAAAATGGCCCTTTTTTTTTTAAATTCAAAATTAAATACCCTACTAGGATTCTCAAGGGCATTAGAACTAACGAAGATAAATGTGTTTTGGTTAATGAAATGGTATGTTAAGATAAAAGCAGCACACAGACCATTAAAAATTGTATTTTAAAATTGCTAACGTGTTTCAAATCCAAGTATGGCGGGCCAATAGGCTGCCAAAAAAACATTTGAAATCACAAAATTGGCAATTATTACAGCATCGTCTTTGCCATAATCAAATCCAGATGTCATGTGTGTCAATCATTAAATAACATCTTCAGTGGCCATCATAAATTATCTGACATTTAATATTTGTATAATGCTTCAATTCAAATGGTGCTCGATTAACCCTCGTCTTACTTAAGCCTTTTTTGTAGACCGGTATTACCAAGGGGGGGTGGTTAACCACCCACCGCTCGAGAATTTGTTATAAAGGCACCCGATGCTTATGATTTTCATACCAATGGCTAGCATGGTCCTTCTCCTTTTCCATTGACATGAACCAAAATAATTCAAACTACTCTAGTATGCGCGTCACAATGACTTGCAAGCTCCGCGAGTCGGCAATGGAGAACATTTTATCCACAGATAGGGCGAAATCCAATTTGGCGCAAACAAAAAAAAACGTAGGAATATCCGATTTTCATGCGGTTTTTCAGCTCTAAATGATGGCATTTGTCTAATTTTAAACATAACATAGAGTTTTAGAGAGGTCCATATTGTGGCATAATATTTTCACAATGCACGATAAACTATCTTTCCCCTACCCTCGACTTTGGACGGCATACCCGAACCAGAGAAACGATGAGAAAGAAGGAGTGTGTGTTCGACTGCTCTTACTTTCAAAATAATACCTGTTCAACCGCCTATTCATACTCTATCGGCTTAAATCTAATCGATGACCAAAGACTTACGCTACATGCTGGAGACATTACTACAACCGGCATTAAATAATAATAATATAACATTCAATTACCCATTTTCACTTGGTATTTGCACAGGGTTTATACACTATGGTTGTGAACAGTACAGCGAAACGTACTCAAAGCCCTGCATCAGTTATAAACACCTTTGACCCCAAATTTTCAAGTATTTTGGCACATTGGACACTTTCTGACACAAAAAAGTATGGTTATGAGATGTATTGAAAATGGCATTATCTAATCATTCATCATATCATATTCACAGGAATGTAAGCACAGGGATATTGGTAAATTTAGGATAACAATAACATCTTTATTGCCCCTGCCACACCTTAAATGCATTTTAGCTTAACGAAAAAGGGTCGATTTGCTGTTTCTCTTCGTTAAAAATCACTGATTTCGCTCATTATTTCGCGAACAAACGCTAAAATAAATACAATCATCACGAAAACAACGTGCAACCGCTTAGTCTCATTGCCACAGATATTTTTAGCTGGAAAATTATAAGCTAATTTTGTAGTGGGAGTGCGTGTCAAGTATCTTCCTGTTGTGAACCCGTTCCCGAACGGCCAAGGCTTGAGGCGGTGGAACACATACCTTCAAAGGTCCTTCGAGTGGTCCCTTGACGTTTCTATAAGCAATGAGCTGATGAATGAGAGTATTCCTGGGTAATCGGATTGGAAAATCGCGAGGCCATCTCCTTCTTTCTCATCTTCTCTGCCCTCAAAACCCCGGTGAAGGTGCTAAAACCCCTTCACCTTTTTTTCGCTAAATGACGCGGAAAGGATGAGACAACGATTACTCTAGAAGCTTTTTACGAAGGTTTTTTTGGGGCATTTTATGCGCACTCGGAGAGAAGTTACACTGGGGGTGGTACCACCCCCCCCCCCGTAGACGAGGGTTAAGTCTACTGAAAAGTAAAACGGCCATAGAAATTATTGCCAATATAATAAAACCGCTATCATCTAGAAAATACCGTACAACTAACTACATAAGGTCATATAATATCATTAAGAACAGTTGGGGTTTATCCCTGGAACAACATGGATATAGGCCAAAATTGATATCCTGGACGAAATTCGCATTCCATGATTCGCCAAATTCAATAAATGGTGGGCTAAAATCACTTAAAAATCCTTATTAAAAATTCTTACGTCCATTTTAATAAAAACAATGATTTTTTTTGCATACAATTGATTTCAGATCAAAACAACACCAGATCATTTAAAAAGGGTAGTTCAATATGGTAACATTTTTCAAATCAAGACGGTGGGCCAAAACGGCTGCCAAAACATGAATCTCCAAGTTATAGTAGATCCAATTGATGGTAGAGTTAGGGGCGGAGTTTGGACTTCGTCGTTTACTCAAAATAGGGACAGAATTACCCAGAAAATTCTCTATTGTTCCTCGCAATACAAAAGATATCGGATTGAAAGAAATTGACCAACTACGTTTTCGTCCAGTTAGCTACTTTGTATTTTATCCTATGTGATGCACATGTCTACCCAAGAATCAGTGGTTTAGAGCATAGGTGGGGGTGGCCTACAACGAACACAATCATAAATTTTAGAAGGCTCAATCATCTGTGTGTGTAACAATGTCATAACTTATATCTTCACCTATTCCATAAAGTTGCAGGCTTTCCACCACTGCTTCACTGGAACTATTTTCCGGATTTGGTTGCGCTTTTGCTTTGAGGTCTTTCTAGGGTTTATAGGCGTTGACTATTGATTGGACTGTGAATGGTCGAACTGCTCAGGGTTGGCTATCATGGCTATAGCGCACATCATCCCACAAATACACGGACTACTAAAAGTTTTTACATACCGTATATCCTCAATTCATAGTCTCACCAACCTACAAAAAATAGAGGCTATTCTCTATTTATTCCACTATCAACTGGAATCTAGTATAAGCAATGTATTGGGTCGTATTCACCATATATCAGAATCCATTGTGTCAAACAAGTAAGTAGTCATGACCACATAAAAACTTATACGGACATTTCATAGATTTATATAATGCTTCAATTCAAAATGCGTCCGATATTGATACTGAAAGGTGAAAAACATAGAAACTGGCTATTAACCAAAAAAACAAACGCAACTTCATCCATTAAAACCTTAAATATATAGTTTATAACCGTTGGGTTATCCTTTAATGTGCAATACATACGTGACTTAGCCAAGCACTCTTCTAATTAATATACGGCCTCAACCAATAATCTCATCAATTGTTCAGGGTGCAATATGATCTCCCAATAACAACTGTAATTGTGCCACAAATTCTATCATTGGGTTAAAAAGCGCTATTTGGGTGTGTCAAATTCAGTGTTCCCGACATAACTGAGTCGCAGTTATATCAGGCAAGTGTTCCATAATTATACCCCGAGTTCAAGATCCCAGGTCAGTGTTCATAACGTAACTGAATCCATGTATATCAGGTAGTGTTGCATAACGTAATGAGTCAGGTATAATCAGAACAGTGTACAACAATCACCTGCTTGCATTTGCAATCCTTGTAACAATTGATCATTCAAATCCTGCAAGACACCCATTCTTGCGAGGCTACATTGCGCAACATGTGAGGGATCTGGCAGGGCTTTGTGTTTTGAGATCAAGCCGAGATCATGATCTCAAGGACTAGCAACTAGGGAATTAAATTATTATGATGCGCTCTGAAGTGAGTTTGGCATCACAGTTGCTGTTGGTAGTAGCCGCGCAGGATATGTTTCCTATCATTTATTGGTACTAATCTGCTCAAAGTTCACCTTGAGGTCCATTTCTTATAAATGCAGCAAAACGCAGGTCGACAAATGTCTTCAGTTCTGTGGATAGTTTGAAGGCATCTTGAGAAGAGTGTATGTCTCCGCCATCTGTAATTGTGGCTTTCGTGTGCTATGGACGTCCAAAATATCTTGTTCGAGAAGATTGTTTGAGTTTCGGAGAGCGTTCAGGGCTGCAAAGTTATGACTGATCATGGAAGTTGCGTCATACCTCACGGCAGTCATATGGAATGCGGGAAGGACATTACTTTCTCATCTCCTAGCGTCATGAAGATGTTTTGGTTTGTTTGTTTGCTCGTATCCACAAGCAAGTCATTGTAAATGGCTCTTTGTGGTGGGTGTCAGGATTATCTCAGCTCTGTGCTGATCCGGCTCGCGTGTATCCATGATACGGACGCTCTCTAACATGGCACGATACACGGCATGAAGATACCGTGTAGTGATAATATTGTTCTTGTACAACACTCCTGAGTTGCCAAAAAAACAAAAATCAAAGCTCTTTGAGCCAAGATCTCTCCAATTAGTCTAGTATGAACAGACACACAAGACATTGGCGTCCCTGATATAAGCGTGTGGATGTAGGTTCTGAACGTTGACTTACAAATGTCTTGGCATGTTGAATAATTATCACCTGTCATGGTCCTGCTAGCTTTCTCGCACCATGCAGGTAACGAAGGGAAATGGAAAATTTACACCCCGGTGATACCCCTCCATTGCCTGTTGTGATTCGAAGGTATCGAAGTTTGTTGCCCTTGGTATTGGAAGTGTACGGGGCCATTCAATCAAGCTCGCATGATTATTGGGTATAATAGTTTGCAATGGAAAACTGTTGGAGGAGCTACTTCCAGCACAAGATTACCATCTGCATTCTCTTGTTGTTAAAGATACTGGTTACTTGCAGCTTGTGAGGTTGTAGCCACTAATCGATAAATGAGGAACAGAAACCTCCCACGGAACTCAGCAAGACATTACATGACATTTTCTTGGGGCCTCTATGGGTCACAAAACTGGGGCACAAAATTGTAGTGAGATCCATAGTTATTTTTTACTACATACATAGAGGACAGGCATTAAGATGAAGAAAGAGGAAGACAAGAAAGTTTACGAAAATGTTTTTTTCTTGATGGATATCCCACGCAAACAAAATGTTCCGCAGGGGAATTAGAGAACTTTTTGTCATCATTCATCAACAGCAAAACTTTCTGTTTTCAGGCATTCTATGTTGAGTAGCCTCGAACCAATAACGGCTAAAGCCAAAAACCTCTATAACGGCTTAGTACTCTCATTTATGGAACAGTTGAGGTGAGGGAGAAAGTCCAAATTAGATTGAATCGAGTCTTAACTTGCAATTCAAACCACAAATTCATTGAGTTTTCAATCAAATTTTAGACTTTTTCCCGCCAACCTTGAATCTTAAGATTGATTTTTTCAATCTTGTTTTAAGAGAGTATAATAACTTTTAGGTCACTTGTTAACTATATGTTAAAAACGTGACATCGATTACTACATCAGCGTCATCAGGTGACACAGATGTCTTTGTGTGTCTTTCTATACTACAACAACAGGTAACCCCTAATTTTACTAAAGCGGCCCAAAAAATGTGTCATATGGCACGAAATGAATTCAACTCTATGTTACAAAAATATTTTGAAGATGAAGTATCATACAAATTAATTTAAAGAAATAAAACCTGAATATTAAAAATGAAAAAAATGACAAATGCATTTTAAAAAAAAGAAAAATACGAAGAAAAATGTTTTTTAAACAATTATAAAAATAAAAAAATAGAAATGTGACAAATAATGACCCAAAATAAATAAATCATTAACAAATATAATAAAATATAGAAAAAAGTGGAGAAAATGGTCAAAAAACAAAATATACAGTTTTATAAAAATAATTAAAAAATGTATTTTTTTTTCTATTTTTTTTTTCATTTTTCAATTTGGTGATAATGAGAACCTGAATTGGGTGGGGAAGGGTTGTGTTGGGGGAAGGGGGTGAATGGCAAACACTCTTGTATAATGTGGAACCCTGGCGTTGATGGAAAAAAAAAAAAAAAAAAAAAGCAAATGAGGTATTGCCATTTATATTCCGTCAAGCGCTTCTGCCCAATATCATATAGCGCATGACGGAATCAATTGTAATACAAAAAAAAAACATGGGTAGTTGGGGGATGGGTAGTTGGGAATTGCCATATAGATAAAAAGGGATAGGGTGTGAAGGTAATGTAGAAATGTGTCCTGGTGTAGTTGAAAGGAGGAACCTGGGTTAGTTGGAAAAGGGCCACCTTTGGTAGATGAGAAGGGTAATCTGGGTTAGTTGGGAAGGACACTCTGTGACATCTGGGAAGGGCTCCCAGACAGTTGTGAAAGGGGTCTTGGATAGTTCGAATTGAAGAAAAGACCTTGGGACTTTAAGGCAGCTAGTAAAGGGGACCCTGGTATAGTTGCAAAGGGCTCTTAGTCTAGGAGCTGGCTAAGATTTGTATGCACTTAATTTAGGAGAGGATAACTCAACTGTTTTAGACTAATATGAACCACAGGAACAACTTGTGATATGTGCCAAAATTGATATCCGGGGCGAAAGGCCTGATTTTCGCCAAATTCAAAATGGCCGCCAAAAATCAAATAAATAGCCTACTAGGATTCTCAAGGTCACTTAGAACAAACGAAATAAATGTGTTTTGGTTAATAAAATGGTATGTTAAGATAAAAGCAGCACACAGACCATTAAAAATTGTATTTTAAAATTGCTAACGTGTTTCAAATCCAAGATGGCGGCCAATATGGCTGCCAAAACATTTGAAATCAACAAAATTGGCAATATATTCACTCGTATTTGCCATAAATCAAATCCAGAATATCCATAGTGTGTCAATCAATTAATTAATAACATCTCAGTGGCCACATAAAGTTATAGCTGACATTTAATATT
The DNA here is from genome assembly GCA_023653785.1 of Ophioderma brevispina. Taxonomy (NCBI): domain Eukaryota; kingdom Metazoa; phylum Echinodermata; class Ophiuroidea; order Amphilepidida; family Ophiodermatidae; genus Ophioderma; species Ophioderma brevispina. Next base: position 6,382 of record JAMKCH010031513.1, on the reverse strand, counting down.
TGTAATAATGCTTCAAATTCAAAATGGTGCTCGATTAACCCTCGTCTTACCAAGCCTTTTTTGTAACACGGTTTACCAAGGGGGGTGGTTACCACCCCCCTCGAGAATTCGTTATAAAGCACCCGATGCTTATGATTTTCATACCAATGGATAGCTATGGTCCTTCTCTTTCCATTGACACCAAAATAAGTTAAAACATACCTAGTATGGCGTCACAATGACGTCATCAAGTCCGCGAGTCGGCAAAATTGCCATTTTCCACAGAAAATAGGCGAAAATCCAATTTTGCGTTAAAAAACGTAGGAATATCGGATTTTCATGCGGTTTTCAGCTCTAAATGATGGCATTTGGCTAATTTTACATAAACATAGAGTTTTAGAGCCATACTGTATGTGCATAATATTTTCACAAATGCACGATAAAATATCTTTCCCCCTACCCTTCGACTTTGACGGCATACCCTAACCCCGGTGAAGGTGCTACCTTCACATTTTTTTCGCTAAATGACCGGAAAGGATGAGAAAACGATTACCTAGAAGCGTTTTACGAAAGTTTTGGCATTTTAGCGCACCGGAGAGAAGTTCACTGGGGGTGGTAACCACCCCCCCCCCCGGTAAGACGAGGGTTAAGGCTACTGAAAAGTAAAACGCCATAGAAATTGCCATTATACCGCTATCATCTACAAATTACCGTACAACTAACTACATAATGTCATATATCATTAAAACAGTTGGGGTTATCCCTAGGAACAACATGGGATATATGCCAAAATTGATATCCTGGACGAAATTCCTGATTTTCGCCAAATTCGAAAATGGTGGCAAAATCAATTAAAAAGCCTATTAAAAATTCTTAAGGTCCATTTGAATAAAAACAATGATTTTTTTTGCAATACAATTGAATGTTCAGATAAAAGCAACACACAGATCATTTAAAAATGGTAGTTCAATATGGTAACATTTTTCAAATCAAAGACGGTGGACAAACGGCTGCCAAACATTGAAATCTCCAAAGTTATAGTAGATTCCAATTGATGGTAGAGGTATGGGCAGAGTTTGGACTTCGTCCATTACTCAAAATAGGGGAACAGAAATACCCATGAAAATCTTTCGTTTTGTTCTCCCATACAAATAGATCATCGGATTGAAATAAACCTGCCAACTACGTTTTTTTGCGTCCAGTTACTAACTTTGTATTTTTTACCTATTTGATTCCAGTTGTCTTACCAGAATCATGGTTTTAAAATAGCCTCAACAAACCCCTCAATAATTTTAGAGGCTTCATAACATCTGTGTGTATGTAACAATGCAGAACTTATATCTCACTATTCATATTCCGCTTTCACCTGCTTTCACAATTCACTGGAACCATCTAGGATTTGGTTTGCGCTTTCTTTGAGTATTCTAGGGTTTTATGCTTTAACCATTGATGGGATCTGTGAATGGTCCAACGGCTCAGGGTTGGCTATCATGGGCTATAGCGCACATATACCACAAATACACGGACTAAGTTTAAAAAAAAAGTTTTTTACATACTAATCCCCTCATTCATACCACCACCTACAAAAAAAGTAGAGGCTATTCCCTATCAACTGGAATCTAGTACTGCAATGTAATGATTGGGTCGTATTCACCATATATCAATCCATTGTGTCAAACAGTAACTGCTCAATTACCACAGAAACTTATATCGGAACTTTCATATTTATTAATAATGCTTCCAAGTCAAATGGCGTCCGATATTGATCACGGAAAGGTGAAAAACATAGAAACTGGCATTACACCACTATCATCCATTAACCTAAATATATATTTATAAGCCGTTTGTTTATCTTTTATGTGCATACATTACGTGACTAGCCAATCCTCTTCTAATTAATATAAGAAGGCCTCAACCAATATATCCTTGCAATGGGGGTGGGGGGGGTCCAGGGCATAATGATCCCAAGGAACCACCTAGGAGTGTGCCACAATTCCTAGCATTGGTTAAAAGCCTGATTTTGGTCAAATTCAGTGTCCCGACCATAACTCTATGAGTCCAAGTATATCAGGCAGTGTTCATAATTTTACCGAGTCCAGGATCCCGGCAGTGTTCATAACGTAACTAAGTCCAGGTATAACAGGTAGTGTCTACGTAAACTGAGTCAGGTCTATCAGACAGGTACCACAATCACCTGCCTTGCATTTTGCATACTTGTTAACACTTGATTCATATCAATCCTGCAAGGGACCACATTCTTGCGAGCACATTGCCACAGGTGTAGGGATCTGGCAGGCCTTTGTGTTTTTGATATCAAGCGGAGATCAAGATCTCAAGGACTAGCAACGAGGGAATTAATTAATTATAATGCCGTCTCTGAATGGAGTTTGGACTCACAGTTACTGTTGTATAGCCGCCGCGCAGGATATGGTTTCCTAACATTTATTGAGGTACCATCTCTCAAAGTTCACCTTGAGGTCATTTCTAGAAATGCAGCAAAACGCAGGCCGACAAATTGGTTGTTCTTCGTCTTGTGGATAGTTTTAAGCATTTGATCAGAATGTATCCGCCATCTGTATTGTGCTTTCGTGTGCTATGGACTGTCAAAATTCTATTCTTGTTCAGAGAAGATGTTTTAAGTTTGCGGGAGATCGTTCAGGGCTGCAAGTTTAGTGACTATCATGGAAGTTGCGGTCCCATACCACGCAGCATATGGAATTGCGGGAAGACACTTCTCATCCTCCTAGCGGCATGAAGATGTTTTGTTTGTTTGTTTGCTCGTAGCCACAAGTCATTTGGTAATGGCTTTGTGGTGGTGCAGATTTATTCAGCTATGTGCTGATCCGGGGCAGCGTGTATGCATGATACGGACGCTCCTAACATGGCCACGCTACACGGCATGACGATACCGTGTAGTGATAATGTTGATCTTTACACTCTGAGTTGCCAAAAAACAAAAAACAAGCTCTTTGCGGCCAAGATCTCTCCAATTAGTACTAGTATAACATACCACAAAGACATTCGCGTCCCCTGATATAAGCTTTGTGGATGTAGGTTCTGAACGGTGGCTTAAATGTCTTGCAATTTTGAATATTATCATCCTGTCATGTCATCAGCTTCTCCACCATGCATGTAAGCGAAGGGTAAGGGAAAATTACACCAGGGTGATACCCTCCATGCCTGTTGTGATATTCGAAGGTATAGAAGTTTGTTGCCTGTTGAATTGAGAAGTGACCCATTCAATCAAAGCTCTCATGATTATAGATTGGGTATATAGATTGCCAATGGCAACTGTTGATAGCGCTACTCCAGCACAAATTACCATCTGCATTTTTCTTTTTTTCCCCCGCCTTGGTTAAAGATAATGGTTACTTGAGCTTGTGAGTTTAGCCACTACTCGCTAATGAGACCAGAACCTCCCCACAAACGCACAAAGACATTACAGGACGTTTTCTTGCCATTTATGGTCAACAAAACTGGGCACAATTGTAGTGAGCACCATCCATGTTATTTTTTATACATACCGAGAGGACAGCATTAAGAGAAGAAGAGGAAGAACAAAAAGTTAACAAAATGTTTTTTCTTGATGTGATATCACCAAACAAAAAATGTTCCCATGGAAATTAGAGAACTTTTGTCATCATTCATCAGCAACACCGTGTCAGGCATTCTATTTGAAGTAGCTCGGAACCAATAACCAAAGCAAAAAAACCTCTATACCTTAGTACGCCTTTTATGGAAAGATCGAGGTGAGGGAAAAGTCCAAATTCAGATTGAGAATCATTCTGTAAACATTGAAATTCAAAAACCAAATTCCAGTGATTTTTCAATCAAATTTAACTTTTCCCCCCAACGCAATCTTTAAGATTGATTTTTCAATCTTTTGTTTTTAAGAGAGTATACGTTTTAGGTTCACTGTTAACATTTTAAAAACGGCATCGATATGCTATCATCATTGACACAGAGTGCTTTGTGTGCTCTTATACCACAACACAGTTAACCCTAATTACTAAGGTCCCAAAAATAGTGCCATATGGCACTAATGCTTCCACTAAACTCTATTACAAAAATCTTTTGAAGATGAGTATCACATCATAGTGAATACTTTTGATGGATTTAACTTCTCCTATATCAACAACTACCACTTTTAGCTTAAATTATTATCATTTACCACATATGACATGGTTTTTATGGTTTGAAAGTCCATTTTTTCAGCCATTTTAATCCCAATTTGGGTTTAAATCGCACCAAAATGTCCATAAATTATGAAAAATAATCCAACAAACTCATTTCTTTTGATTTACTCAGAGTGCAATACTTTGCTAAAACAAGCATAAAACTATTAAATTGGGGTACTAATATATCTCAAACATGTCCTTTTAAAATTTTAAAATCATTTTTTCCTCTGTTTTTGTGTATGCCTAATTAATTATCCATGAGCTCATTGCATAATGATTTTAATTACTAATATATAATTTCTTTATCTGCAAGTTCAAAGTCCTAGCTTTCCAAGCGATATCACTCATTGTTTTTAACCATTAGTAATGTACCACGGGTGTCTAACAAGAGTCTCCATTCACTTTAAAATCAATGCCATTTTTGGCCTGAGTAATAGTGTTAATTGTAATTGGGAAATCTTGACCTCAAAGAGGCTCCCGTACTTGTTTCGCAACTCAGGAGTGAAATATGGTCAATGACCCCCTCTACTGTTCTCTGCGGGACCGTGGGAGACAAGCTTATAAATACCGACTACAAACTTGCAGCCCTAACCGCTACCACACTGCAAACAAGAAAATGCTTCTCTGATCACAGAATTTGGACATCGTGTCCCAGGAAACCGAAAGTCACCATACATAGCGGAAACATTCTTGGTTAAGTGCCCCAAACCATCAATAAACCTGAAGACGTTTGATGACCTGAGTTTGCTGGCATTTAAAATCCATGACAACAAGGTTCACTTAAAGGCCACTTCAGATACGCACCATAATTCTTAATTCCTATAGTCTTATGGTTTTGAAAAGAAGGAACAATTTGCTAGTCCCCTGAGATTGTGATCTCAAAACCGAAGGCCTGCAAGATCCCTGCACACGTGGCAAATATTCTCGCAAGAATGTGGTCCTGGTGCAGGATGGCTATGATCAAGTGTGATACGTACTACAGTAAGACAGGTATTGTTGTAAAAACCTATTCTGTACTTAACATTGCCTGAATATATACCTGTACTCGGTTAGATTATGAGCACTGCCTGATATACATACATCTGCTATATTACATGGACACTGTCTGATACATCCTGACTAAGTTACGTTACACTGAATTTACAGTGAACACGATTTGGCAAACAATCATACTCTTGCCCGTGATAGAATTGTGGTTCACATTCTAGTTTGCTCCTTGGATTCATCTTAGAGCCCAAAAGAAAAGATGAAGCGGGCCTGGCTAAGGTCCGTATTGTACGCACATGAGGATAACCCGCAAACTGTTATGAATTATGATATATGCCATTATTTAGTTAGTTGTATGGCACTTCTAGAGGATAGCAATCCGTTTAAATGGCAATTTCATTGTTTTTTCACATTTTTCATATGCCTTAAATCGCGCGCCATTTTGAATTTAAGTATTATTACAAACTATTTAACTGTCAGATCTCATTTTATTGTGTCATTGAGATATGATATTATTATTGATTGTATACGCTGGTGGACATGTGGATTTTGATTTATGGCAAATAAGAGTCAATATATTAGCCAACTTTTGTCAATTTTAAACATGTTTTGGTGGCGGCCATTTTGGCTGCCTTTTTTGGATTTGAAACCTGTTAAACACTATTAAAATACAATTTTTAAATTCTCGCTGGTTGCTTATTATCGTAATATCCATTGTATTGACAAAAACACAATTTTGTTTGTTCTAACTACAAGCGACCTTAAGAATCTATTAGGTACTATTTAATCTAATTTATTTGGCGGCCATTTTGAATTTGGCGAAACGAGGCCTTTCGCCCAGGACATATCAATTTGGCACATATCACAAGTTGTTCCCTATGAGTTCATATTGTCCTAAAACAGTTTTGAGTTATCCTCTCCTTAAATTTAAGTGTCATACAAATCTTAACCCAGCTCCTCTACTATCTTTGGTCGGTAGTCAGACAGGGACCCTAGGTGGTGACAAAGTTTAATAATGGTACAGGTTAAGTCTGATAAGGTTCCGCATGGAACCAAACAACCCTAACCTTGGTACCCCCTCCTCGCCGAAAACGCGCGAACGCCGAGCACCCGGCGAAATTTCCTAGTTGTTACTTGTTAGTGATCTTGAAGTTCACTCCCATTTTGGAGGTGATGCTATGGTAAGCTGTTAAGACGCCCCCCCCCCCCCCTGTCAACATTGTCGCCCAAAGACCCCA
>JAMKCH010031512.1:0-16643 GCA_023653785.1 Ophioderma brevispina | reverse complement strand
ATTTTGTCAGTAAATTTACGGACGGTGCAGAGTCTGAAATAAAGCAGCCAATATTGTTACAATGACGTCATAAATCGTCATGGTAAAATATACAGCCTCTGTCTAATGTAAGGAGAAGTCTGTAAGCGGGCTATAAGCACAGCGAGTGTTATCTGGTAAAAGTTTTGAACATGCTTTGAGATTAAATCGGTCAGGGGGGGTAGGGCACGATCTGCTCGATTTTGGGCATTGGGATTACAAACGGTAATTGGGGAAAATGCTACGTGCAGGGGGGGTGTGGGACAACGATCTTGCTCGATTTTGGGATGGGGGATTTCCAAACGGTAATTTGGGGAACTGCTACGTGCATTTACTATGGCCAGTCTCGGTCCCAGTACATTAAAAATCATATCTTAAAACCTTTGTTCAAAAGATCTTAGTAATATCATGATAAATTATTGACTTTCAAAATAAGTCGGGGTTAGTGGATTAACCCCGCTGCAAATAGTGTAATTTCCAATAACGGTCATTAGATTTAAATATTCGTGAACAGGTCTAGTCTTTAGTTCAAGTCTGTGTTAACCGTTCGATATGCGTCAGAGCGCCCTCCTACCGGTAAGTATTTGAAACAAACCGGAAGATTGAGCCGTTTTGAATTGCTGTTGCTGTTAGGAAGGCATGTCCTAACCCACCTGTGCTAGCTGCAATTTACTATGGCAGTCTCGGTCCAGTGACATTAAAAAATTCATCTTTTAACCTTTGTTCAAAAGATTAGTAGATATCATGATAATTAGGAAAAATTATGACTTCAAAATCCGTCGGGATTAGTAGATTAACCCGCTGCAAAAAAGTGGTAATTCATAACGGTCATTTAGATTTAATATCCAATGACCAGGCCTAGTCTTGGTCAAGTCTGTGGGTAACCGTTCGATATGCGTAAGAGCTGCACCCTCCTACCGTTAAGTTTTGAACAGACTAGCACCCGGAAGTTGCCGTTTTAAATTTGCGTGCTGTTAGGTTGGCATGTCCTACCCCCCCTGAAATCTTGGTACCCTCATTCAATATGTCTCTTTTTCTCACGGTTAAACGGTACATTGAACGGATGCTTTGGCAGAAATGCACATTGTTTACTACGCCAGAGTCTCATCAATTATGCTAATTTCACGACACCAATCTCTTCCTCAGTTAGAGGACTCGCGTTCGTATGATCTTTATTGTTCAAAACCAGTTGGTCTAGTGAATTCGACGAATGTAATAGAGTTTGGTGGACCTTTTCGACCATTTTATGCCGACGTGGGCTTCTGCTGCTTCAGCCCACAAAATAGTATCATATTTTTACAGGTGGACGGAGCCCATTTTTAAATAATTGTGATTTTGGAAATCAAACATGGGTAAGTTGAATCATTGGTGTTTTGAAATCTGGCAACTTGTCTTTCGTTTTTTAAAAAAGAGAGAGTCATGATGACTGGTTACTGCCAGACTGCTTGTATGAGTGAATAAACTCGCATTGTAACTTCAAAGATTCATTTGGAAATGTAGATAATTTATAGTTTAATGTATCGTTGTAAAAATAATTATATGGATATTTGATTTGCAGTGAAATTTCTAGAAGTTCTGAAGCAAGCCGTTCGGTGCGGTTACCAGAAATCCAAGCCGAAAGGAAAGGAAGTGTTAAAACATAATCCCCCGCATGTGCAGGTGTGTGTCAGTGCGGTACACGAATAATATGTAATTGTTAAATTTTTTTTTGTGATGTGAGGCGTATAGGCCACGTCGAGTCGCTTCCAGTTCAATTCACTTCAAGCCTTACAAAGTCGCTCATGACATGTATGTATTGCATGCATGTGCATGAATTTATGAAACTGTATAATTGAACCACTCTAGGCTAACCACTAGTCTGACAAGAATGTTGAGATTATAATTAGAGTAATTAAAGGCAGTGCGTAGCCAGAGGGGGGGCAGGGGGGGCAGCCGACCCCCCCTGTGGGGAATCTTGCCCCCCCTCTTCTGCCCCCCCCTGAAAATTAGTGATTTACATAGGCCAATACTATATTAACAAATTTTCAAAATTGCCTTGCCCCCCCTGAAAAATTAGATGATTTAATTAGCCCATATACTATACTAACAAATTTTAATGTATGCTTGCCCCCTGAAAATGCTTATGTGCCCCCCTTTGCCCCCCCGGAAAAAAAGCTGGCTACACCAATGTGATTTAAGGCATTTCGTGATCCACAGCCTCGATTTTTTTTCTCCCCCGACTTACCTCAAAAAAGTTGAGGATTCATATCATCTGATACTGTTAACATTAGTGAATACATTTTTTTTTTTTTTGTGTGCACAAATCTTACACAGAAAATTCGGGCGTCTGTGTGTAAAGAATTCGCAATTTGTATTTTCCGTCCGTAAACGGACAGAAATTTATGTAACGTGGCCTAGGCTATGAGGCTATGGACCGTGGGAAATGAGTTTTTGCTCATAACACAAAACGCAAAGTCGGGATTAGGCTCAATGGCCTCAAAAGTTGTGAATGAGCTTTTCTCAAGGATCTAGTGAACAATGAATAAAACAGAAGTGCTGGAATCACGAATGCACCTTTAAGATGTTGATTGAAATTAAATCATCATGATCATGTTAGTGTTACTGTTATAGGAATTAAAAGCGATTTGTCTAAGGCTAATGAAATTTGATTCCCAGTTTCCGTTTCTGTTTTTCAGGACTGAGTGGGGAATGTTTAATTATTCATTATTTCAGATTTTCTTATGATGCAAGTTAAAGGGGCGTGTTCCGATCGTCTTTGGACCCCTGATTTACCCGGAAGTAAGTTATCTGATTTTGAATCAGATGAAAGGCCGTATTTTCTCATTGTTCGTCTGAAATTTGAGCCCTCAACCCATTTCATTACCAGATAGAAAACAAAAAACCGCCATTGTAGTGTAACCACGTATGTAGTAAAGTATTGAATAGGGATTTTGCAATATTTCGTACGCAACCGGGTTGTATCCCCATAGGTGTACAACTTGGGTTGCGGACAATAAGGTAAGCCAGCGACAAATCTTATTGTAAATTTCCAGAAGCAATAATGATGTAGACGTTTGGTCACACATATGCCAAATTGAGCAACATCATAGGGATTAATGTTAACTAAGGCATTGGGACTTACTATCAATGCGATTCACTTACGTTTGACGGGGAAAAATCGGCAAATTCGTAGCATTCTATCCAGTGATTCTACGCAGCAGCGGCCATGTGTTACAGCTCTCGAGGGTATAATCTGGAAACAAACGACTCTATGGTCACTGACCTGTATAGAGGTCAGGTCATATGGCTATCGGCTGCGACAGCCCGCCGATCCCCATGTGCAATTTTTCACGTTCGTTCAACATGCTCAGTTTGGAGCTTTAGGTGAATGCGAAATTGCAGACTACAAAGAAGGGACAGAATATGTGAATCGGTCACCAAGCAACTCACTGTGCTAAGTCAATAATGACATCACAGCTTTAGCAGTAGCTTAGAAGTGTAAAATATTCTGTCACGAGAGCAGTTGAATTTATCAGTAAAAAGAGTGTCATTTATTGAGGGTTACGTAAGATTAAAAAGAATTTAGAAAGATGTGTACTCTATTGTTCAAATTTAGTTTTGAAAAACAATAAAAAAAATTTGGATTTTCCAATGGCGGCGCCTCCATCGCAACTTCGCTGTGCCAGCGTGCCTGGAGGCTAATTTTAACTCTGCCACAGCAACAACAATACGATTTGCATATGCTCAAATTCAAATCCAAATTTTGACCGCGCGTTCCCGGATGGTAAACGAAAGGTGTTTTTGTAGCACCACATGATCAACGTGAGAATGCAGCGTGGGCCAGTACCTGAGAAAGATTTTCTTCTTGCATTCGGGTGTTACCCTAACACTTCGACAGGTAATATTCAAAGAATTGCTACTGTGGTTTTATTATTGTCGCTGGAGACGTTTAGGATACTGTAAGTACTTTCTAACAAGGAATTTTGAAGAGCAGAGCACATAAGTTGGTCCATTGTTCCGTTGTTCAGTAGATAATATCGGTTTTCGTAAAGTGTACTTGTTCGGGACCACTATTTGCAACATGCATTATGGCGTCTACCTTCAAACCGCAAGCTTGTTTCCACGGTACTTGATGGGCTGTATGTGCAAGTGCCAGGGCTCTCATGTCAAAGTAGGGAACACAATACAAATAAAATCAAAAAACCACCTTATAACTGCAGTATGCTTTTGTGTTGAGGCACGAAACACATACTAATGACCAGGCTTCATTTTAAAGAGACACTGGCACATTTAAAAAGTAGTGCGCCCTCAAGATTGTTCAAAAATCGATATCGTTTGCATATTTGTTTTTAAGGCTTTTATATATACAAAAGCTCTCACCGAAATGATTAAGACAAATCGTTCCTTATGGGTTAAATAGAACGATTTATAATTTCACGTCGCCTGCGGACGCTAAAATCAGCAGACGACGAAAATGGCCGTTTAACACAAGAACACCCATGGTTCCACGCTATGTACACTGTTTTATCGGTCTATAACCTTTGGGGTTTTAAATCAGTGATACTACGAAGTCAAAATATAATGTAATATACACATTGTTTGTATTGATTAAAGTTATGGAAACATTAAAAGTTGGCCTACAAATTACCCGGAAGTCTTTAGCCTCATATTAGTCCATAAGCGTTTTGGGGTATGTTATTTTTATGTGTAAAATATATCTCTGTTCTCCAATGGAAGAGAAGAACAATCGCCCTCTTTTTTTTTATTTTAGACTATCATTTGACAGAGCAAATTGCAAGAAATTTCATATTTGTGGAAAATGTGCCAGTGCCGCTTTAAATAAACTTTGGTACACATAGAAGTGCAGACCTTCATTTCTGAGGAGAGCTTTGATAAAGCACTTCTTTAGAAACCCAGGTCAAAATTCCAGTTGATCCCAGTTAAACTGGTTTAAACTGGAACCAGTTGAATCCAGTTCATCCCAGTTTAATATCCAGTTGAATCCAGTTAAAAAAGTTGATTCCGTGACGGAAACTGGAACATTTTTCAACTAGGTTTTGTAGTGACCAGTTGAACTCAGTCAGGGGCGGCCGCCCCCCCCCTGAGATTTTCAAAATTTAGGAAAAACAGGGGGTTTTGCTCAAAAATTAGGGGTTTTTAACCAAAATGAGGTCATTTTTGTACTGTTTTGCCCCCCCCCCATGATGTTTCGCCCCTCCTATGAATTTACCCTGGCGCCGCCCCTGAACTCAGTTAAGACCAGTTGCAAACAGTTAAAAACAGTTGAAACCAGTTAGTTCCGTCACGGAAAATGGAACAGCATTCAACTGGATCAACTGGAATTTTGACCTGGGAATGTTGTTTGCATACAAATGTACACACAGTTTTCTTGAACACAATTTTGCCAACTACAATACATGTACATGCAAACACCGGAAAACACGTAAGCCACCATGTTGTCTCTGGAGGTAGATTTTGCTACTCCCCACCTGACACCTCACAATCTCCACAGCCCCAACAGCTTGAGCTTCCAGAGCTTCACTAGTCCCTTGAGCAAGACATGGAATGACTGACCTGAATCGGCTGTCACAATCGTCCAGGGAAGGAATACCTTCCCTTCCTCCTCTATTTTCACTTGCACCAACATGACTCCGTAAATAAACAAACGTAAATAAAGTTTTAAAAAAACCCGGACGAAAAAAAAAACACATGGACAAATGAACGAAAATGACAGGTATAGAACGTACACATGGTGGTGCTTGATTTATTTCATAGCAGGGTACACGTGCTTCTTAAAACAAATAATGACACAAGAATTTCGCAAATATCATGTATTTATCTAAATGTAAATTTATTTTTCAATCTATATATTTATGAAAACCTTCGAAAAAAATTGACAGTAAATTTCCTATATCATTTATTTTGAAACATGCTAAATATAGCGCGTTGCCCAGTGCACGGTAGAAATTCCCATTTCAACCTAGTCTAGCCTTTACTACAGGCTGTAAGTGTCAATTGACGTGGTTGATATGCAGCCTGTCGGAGACTAAACCTAGTATCGAGTCAATGCGCCGTGTGGTGTATATATCCATTTAAATCATAGTTCATGCAGCATTTTGCAAAGACTACCTAGTCAATCGATCAATCGGTGGTTTAATAGAAAAAACACACGGAAGTAGGTAAGGAGCCGGGAACCAAAGTAAATTGGTTATTAATCTTAGAAAATGGACGTTTCCGATTCTTGTACCCCCACCCCCACCCCCGTCATCGTAAACAGTGCTTAAAATGCATCATTCGTGAGTAAGATCATGTTAAAACAATCGTTTTTGTCTTAAACAGTTGGAAAATATGAAATAATGAATTATTTGGAAATAATGAATTATTTTATCGGCATTTCTTTCTGACCGGAGTCGGGAAACGGGAAACTGGGAATCAACTTTCATTAGCCTAATGCGAAACATCGAAAAAAATCAAAATTCTTTTTATTAGATAGTGATCTATAAAAAAAATATATTTTTTCCCAAATTAAATAAAAATAACCCCATTATGTAGAGCATAACTTACCTTGAAATCCTGTTGTTAATGTCTTTCGGAATTTGGGTTCAGAAACTATGTCAATTTTGCGGAGAGACATAAACATTCAGTTTGGCCGATTTTAGCCATACAATGTGGAGAGACTGATGACACCGACGTATACCATAACACATTATAGCAAAGACTATTCACACATTCAATTTCAGATTGTATCGATTTCTTCTCGACAAAAACATATCAGTTTGAATAAAATGGTCTATTTTGTAACATAATTATAAGTAAAATATCTTCAAAAAATTAAATTACCATTGTTCGATCATAAAGAGTCAGTTATTGAAAATCACCCCATTTCAATGTCTCAGTTCATGAACATAATGAAACTGCTCAGAGATTTTTGTTTTACATCTCTAAGGTAATTATTTTGCACAAATACAGTATACTCAGCGTCCATAAATTGCAAGAACTAAAGCTGAAGTTTTCTGTAAATAAATCGGAATTAAAACTTAAAATTCAATATCACACTGTTGTTTTTTCAAGCGGAATACAAAACTCTCAATGGTTTTACTTTTGCTCCCAAGTTTTGTTGTAGGTTAAAACCATGAAATCTTGCTGAACCAAGTAAGCTGTGGTCTTACACCAGCTATCTTGCATTTCTTATTTGGGAAATTGAACATTTTTTACTTAGCATTTTCTTTTGTAATCTCTGGGATATTATTTTTATAATCCTTCAATTACTCTTCCACCTTCTATTTTTTACCAATAATTTGGTGTTAATGTTTACTCAAATCACGGCTGAAGACCATGTTAACCTCTATGTAAGCCGATGCCCATCTTTGTTTGGCTCAAAATCGGCCAAAGAGGGATTTTTAAATCTCTCAACAAAATAGGCGAACTTCCTCCAAGTCCGAATGACACCAAATAACGTTTTCATGAAAGCTATTTATCCTTGATAACCATAGCAAACATATGAGCAAAAACCATTCTTAGCTATTTTTTTATTATTTTTTATTCTGATGTAGGGTTTTTTTTACTAACACTGAGATTAAGTGACTGAAGAGTATTGTAATTTATATTTTGTTTACAGATCCAATTCAGGGAAAAAGTATTATGGACAGCCATCACACTCGCATATTCTTGGTTTGTGCCAGGTAAGTCGGTTGCAGAGTACTTTACTTTCAGCTTAATTTAACCCTTAAACCCGTCCCATCGGCAAAAAACAGCAATCAAGTTACTTAAGTTGCTGAATCTTGCTGGTCAGCCCATGGGAGATATTTCAATTTCTAACATGTTTTTGGTCTTCGCCGGACGGTTGCCCTCAGGAAACCATTGCTGTGCATTGTCACTGAGCCGCTTTCAACCTCAGGAGAGCTCGCCGTGATACATCAAAAGCCAAGCACCAGGGGGGTAGGACATGACCACCTAACAGCACGGTGAATTCCAATCAGCACAACATTCCGCAGCGGTGAACCAGGAAGTGCTATGTCTTTATCAAAAACTTCAATGGTACAGAAGTGCGCTCTTACGCACATCAGGCAAAGACTTGACTTAAAGGCTATAGGCGGTCACAAAGATTGAAATCTTAAATGACCGGTTATTGGAAAGTACACCGTTGTTGCCAGCTGCGGTTAGGTAATCACTCGACGGATGGATTTTATAACGTCAATAATTTTTCCAAAATTATAATACAGGGCGTATTAGCAAAAAGAAGTAGTAACAGTTTTGAAGTTCAGAAATGTAGAATGTATGTAGTATTTGGTCAGTTTTATTCATAGAGCTATAAACCCAGAGTTTTCGGAACTAGAGATAGGCCTAGATGCCCCTGTTGCGTCTGGCCAGAGGGAGGGGGACACTGTACATTTATAGATGTGGTGGCGCATCCCGGGGCGCATGGGGGGGGGGCATGATGGGTCTCGACCATGTGCAATCGTACTGCCTTGGATCTCTCATAATACTGACCCTTCCCCCATACTCCCTGGGTTGTTGTTGCAGGGCATGCTGCCGGGATTCCCGTACTGGTACATGTCTCGAACGGTTTTGAGTGCACAAATTGTGCGTTATGCTCCTGCTGTGCTTGGAGAATGATTGTGTTGATGAAGGATATGGTGGTGAGAGGATGCATACCCATACGGGGAATGCTTCCTCTCAACTGATTTTGCGGATGTTTTCATCACACATATCATTAATTAATAAATCATGATAATAGTGCTTGGTGTATAGCCAGAGTTCCACCACCCTTGGTAACAGATTCACAATACTTTTCGTCTTGTTGTAGGGTGTAGACCTATATTTAACGGTCTGATCAGCCTATACACGTATTTTTCGCAAAAAAAAATGAATTAAAATCTAATTATAGTACTTTGAATACCATAGTGGCTAAAATATTAATTATATTAAGATGAAAGAGGAAGGAAAAAAATCAATATGTATGGGATTCGAACATGGGATGGCATGTGATCATGGGGCGAGAATTTTGCCACTCCGCTAAGGGGATTGTGATTGTTATATCTGAAAATATAATGGTTAAAGCACCTAATTAAACACAAACGCAAATAATTAAATTTACACTTTTGCGTAGCGAAAAAAATGAATCGATTGTAAAATCTAAACAATTACTACAAACGGTAAATTGGTAAAATTGAAGAGAAAAGATTCTTTGCGGTGAAGTTTCCCGAGCATCCGATGCCTCCGAAGACGGCTTAATCATCTGATCATTTGTCCTTCCCCACGATGCTGAATCCTTCGGAGGTGTTACGGGATTTCGCCAGGAGACCTACTGGACGCCAACTTTTGTGGTGCAATTACAAGAACGTTGGAAATATCAAATACTGGTACAACGCAGAAGCTAACAGTATATGCGGTGATACATAGCGCTCTCGCTCAGGCCGTCATTTATGAAGATAAGAGGAGCTCTCTATTAATAACTCTCCTGGATTCATTTAGGAGCTCAACACTGGGGGATCAATTCCTTTACATGTCATAACAAAAACATGGGTCTTTCAAGTAATAAGGAGCTCATTTTTGAGCTCTGCAAGGACTGTTCAGGAGAGCAGTAGGAGCTCAGAGCTTCGCTCTCCTCAGAAATGAAGGTCTGCTCGCTCGGCTTGGCGAAGGGCTTCGCCGTCTTCACATGCCTTCAGCGATCCTCCTGGCATGGTTGACTGACAAAATTTAAAGGCGTCTTTGACAAAGACTACCTGTGTGCCGACCAGCAAAATTCAGCGATTGATGTAACTTACTTGATTGCTAGATTGCCAGTGGGACATGTTAGGGTTATGCCTGCTATATACGTGATGTTTGTACTTGTATGCAAAATGTGAAATTCTTTTGTTTGATCGATGCATGATAAGAAAAGAATTCCACATTCCAAGTACCAGCACGTGCCTTGCACATGGCATTATGAACCTGCCTCATGTGTGTCTGTTTACACCTATTTGTGTTTAAAATGTACTGAAATGATTCCTGATTTCTTGTCTTTTTCACACCATGCTCTTGATTTTATAGATCCCACTGTTTGGAATCATGTCATCAGACTCGGCAGATCCTTTCTATTGGATGCGTGTAATTCTTGCTTCAAACAGAGGTATTTAAAACTTTAAAAACAAACTGTGCCAGTGTTGATTAGAGGTTGATGGTTAATTGTGGTGTGATTTGAGTCACAGACAAAAAAATAAATTTCATAACTTAAAGGTGCAACAAGAGATTTGAGACACCCAAATATGTGTCATAATAGATGACACAATATAGATTAGACACTCAATAGATTTTTTACCTCAAGTGTATTTTGTTACAGAAATGTCTTAAAAGAGAGAAAAAAGGCAATTTTGATTTGCTTATATTTCAATGTAAAACATAGGCAGAATTTCGTATTTTGCTCCTATACGAATTAGAAATTTAACAATTTTTGTACCAAAGAAACATTTCTCAGCTTAATCCTTTCAGATGGGGATATTTGTGACGGAATGCTTTAAATCAGGGCAAAAATCAGTACTTTCAAATTTTTTAGGGACACCTGATGTGTGAAATCTCTCATTGCACCTTTAAAGACGCTTGTTCCGATTTATGTCTAAATTTAAATTGTGTTCTCTACTTGATATGAGATCCTGGCACTTGCATTCACTCCTCACCAAGTATCTAGGGAAACACACTGCAGTTTTGATGGTAGAGGCAATAATGCATAGGACCTTATTCATTACTGTCAGGGATGCAAATTCGTCAGAGTTTGCGAGAATCAAATTTACTTGAAATGACAACACTTAATACATGATTCAATGGGGAAAATTGATTCTCATACATGATGCTACGAGAATCCCTGCGAGAATCGATTCTGTGATTCTCGTCGAATTTGCATCCCTGACTGTACTAAATACTAATATTGACTGTTAACCATTAAATGGTAGTTTTTTTATCTCTATCTTGGGAATGACATGGATTGAAGGCTACAATTTCAGGACAACAAAAAGAATACAGCCTATCAAAATTGAAAATTGGTACTACTTTTGGGTAAAATCAACTTCTCTAGAGAAGTTGAGATTTTTGTATCACCTGAACTGTTGGCTTGAGTATGGTACATGTTTGTGTGCCAAACCAAGTACGTTCATCAAATACAATCTGCTCTTGAAGAAATTCCCAATGTTGTATTTTCTGTCCGTAAACAAACAAATTATAACACAGTGACCTATGGGGCAGTGTGATACAAATATTCGTGCAATATGCATAACATCTACTGGGAATCAACTGAAATTTGGGGAATAGCCTTTTCATGGGATTATCTATGAACCATGAACAAAAATGAGGTGTACATCTATTTCTAGGCAGTTAATTGATTAAAATTATGACATTTTCTTCAATCCACCGATTTAACTCAAAATTTGTAATCCGGTGTTTTTGGTGATGCATGCAAAAGAGTGAATGATAAACTTAGGAGTTAACCAGTAGTAAATGTTGTTTGATTCCAGGTACATTGATGGAGCTGGGTATCTCCCCCATTGTCACCTCCAGTCTTATCCTCCGCTCTTGGCGTCCAAATCATTGAAGTAGGGACCCCCAAGTCACAGGGGCACTCTTCAATGGAGCTCAAAAATAGTAAGTACCTCTAGTCTATCTTGTATGTTCAGTGTTTGTTCTGTGGTATCGGTATGAAAATTTTTGGGTGGATATCGTAAAAGCGAATCAAAATTCCCTATTGTTAGGCCTCTCATGCGTTTTATGATAGTTGATTTTACATTTGTAAAGCTGTGTTTTAACTCCAACTATTCTGTTGTTTTTGGCAGTGTTTTGGTATGATCATCACAGTTGGGCAGCTCAATTGTTTACGTCATGACAGGCATGTATGGTGATCCATCCGAGATTGGGGCTGTTATCTGGCTTGTCTTATTATCATTCAGGTAGTTTTTATGTTGTGCCCGTGCCATCTGCAGACAATTTCTGTTCGACGAGTCTGGTGAGGTTTTAAAGAACCTTGTGTCAATTGTTTCTAGTGGCCTCTACGTTAAATTACTTGTAAAACATCATCGTGATACCCACCCAAATTTAAAGTGTACAAAATATTGGTTTGTGTAATACTGATCTCAATTTATCACATCGAGCAAAGCCAGGTCCACATCACTGAAACATCATCGCAAAAAATCGCAGAGGTTTAAGGAATCCTTTAATTGCGCATTTGACACTACAATACTTTTTTCGAGGTGACCGGGAAGAAAGGTTCATATGGATAAAGACAATAAGCGACATTACTTAGGCAGCCCCTATATACCTAATATGAATGATTAGTGTTGTTTGTGTTGGCTACACATTACCCACCTCGGACGGGTAGTTTTTGCCGACCAACGGCCCAAATGCAACGAGTTGCAATCTATTTTTATTTTTAACGGCCTAGATTCAACTAGAAACAAATTTTTGCGTTTTCAATTTCATCTCGGCCGTTTTTCCAAAAAAAGAACAGACAAAAAAAAAAGTGAGAGCCTCGAGAAAAGGGAAGGTGAAAACAAAGCTAGGATTGCGATGACGAGGTAAAAGAGCGGAGATAGACCGAGAGTTTAGGGAAGAGGAAGGCAAGAGCAGTTCGCCACGGAAGAATTAGTGTAAAGTCGTTACCGTCCGCAGACTTGCAACGGAAGAACATCGCGGAATTTACCGGTAAGACGTCCCAGAGGCAATGAGAAGCATCGCGGCATTTTCCCGGAAGACGGACCAGATGCCATGAACAGTCACGCCTTGTCTGAAACGTCCCAGATGCAACGAGGAACATTGAGTGCGAATGCAATGATAACAGGGATAAAAATTAAATAAATAATAAATAATGGATGCGTACTGCCACACTGGATCTGCATGAAATTGGTAGCTTATAGTTCGCCAAGTCGTGAGTGCGCTATTACAGCGGCTACGTCATCGTCGTGCGTGGCGCTATTACGCTCCGTCATGCTCCGGTTTACGTCATGAATGCGTTTAATGCATAATTTAAAATTATCTATCGAAATTGTGGCGCTATCACCATCGAATCGAATTGTCTATGGCATTGTGTACACAGTGTCACCCCCCTGATGGATAAGCAATTGGCGCCTTCCTGCGGGCAACCGTCCGAAATTGCAGTGAAAGGCATCTCATCATTTCCCGAGAACGACGTCCAAAAGGTGCAACTATGAACACTCGTCATTGTTCCGGGAAGACGGCCAGATGCAACGAGGACACGCGTGATTTTCCGTAAAGACGGCCCAATTTTGCACGAGAACATCGCGTCATTTCCGTTAAGGACGGCCCAGAGCAATGAGGTGCCATGAGAGTCCTTTGGCGCGAACAAAAATAGTTGTTGACGGCCGAGATGCCACGAGAAACATTTTCGACCGTTTACCACGTTTCGTTGCCCCGCATTCTTCTGGCCGCGTTAGGGGTTATCATAAGGCATTTTTGATTTCTGTATCTATTATGTTCACCTACATTAATGTTTGCAAATGTTCTTTTCCATTTGCTTTAAAACTAGTATTTGTTGCTGGCTGATTGTTTTGTTACTCGACGAGGCTCCTGCATAAAGGCTACGGTCTTGGATCTGGTATCTCGCTGTTTATTGCCACCAATATTTGGTGAAACTATTGATGGAGGGCCTTCTCCCCAGCCACGTCAACACTGGAATAGGTATGTACAACGTTCATCTTTCCACAGAGCAGCCTACACACACAATATGCTTTGGTGGGGTGAAAGAATACACATACCCAGGACATGTTTAATTGAAAGTTTTTTTTTTTTTTTTTTTAATCTGGTTTTGTACCCGCTAAACGAGGTGGCCCGGATTCACGCACGCACGGCAATGCTGCTGTGTGAGATATCTTGGAACAAACATCATGGACCGGATGGCCCTTCCTGAAGCCAATCCCGTTTTCGGCGGTGGGCCCTAGCCTTTTAGGCAACCATGCCCACCATGCACGGCAGCATTTTGAATTCATAAATTAGTATAGATCAATTTTGTGAAAGAGTTTGTTCAGTGATTTCAAGTTTAAAGGACAATCTTCCTGTTCCTGAGTATGAATAGGAACCTTCAGTCACCATTTGACTACATGGACCCTGCAAGGTTGGTAGAAGACATCGATTCTTATTTGAATTTGCATCCCTATACGACACAGTACTGTACAGATTCAAACACATTTTATTCTAACTGCAGTTTTTTTTTCTTTCGTCAGTGACATCAGTGCTTTTACACACTTGTGATGTTATATTTATATTCTACCTTCACACATACAATTCATGCAACATGATGGGAAATTTAATATTGCTTCTAGGCAAAATGCACTTGCATCACTGACTACATGATGTTGTAGAGGTAGTTACCAAACTGAAATGCCGATGGGTGGGGGGAACATGAAGTGTAAATGTTCGTGCACCCTTTTTCCCAAGGTCTAGATGGCTACAATTGAAATCATGCAACCTGAAAGAATATACACCTACAAGCCTAATAAGTGTATAATTTTATAACCCTCTATCTACACCGGCCCACTCAAACACTGCTCGGCAACAGTGGTTATGTTTATTTTAGGTCACATGTATTATGAAAAGAAATGGTTACAAAATTTGTTTTCCTGTTTTTACCTTTCAGGAACTTAAAATGAAAACAAATGTGTGAATGTTCCATGCTGTTGGGACGAAACCACATCACACGAATCCTACCCTACGTTGCCTATCAGTGCCACTCAGGGAGACACCTCTCAGAACCTTAAAGGGACGGATATTTTTGAGAATAACAATTTTCTCTCAATTTGCCCTTGATTGGTTGTAGAACCCTACCGAGATTCAAAATTTTATTGGGACAAGTAAGAGAAACCAACAATTATTTTTGAGTCGCTTGCTTTTCATAATTGGTCCCCATAGAAACGCCTGTTGTGAATTTCTGTTGTGGCAAGACAGAAAATGCAAAATCAACATATTAATGATCTTTTACTATTAGCATAACAACATCCGTATTCGGCTTATTCATTTTCAGGTGTATCTACTATATTGGTAACATTACGATATCAGGGGATGCTTCATTCTGGAATGTCCTTGTGTCTTCTTAAATGTTGGGTTGCCTCTTCCATCCCTCTGGGGAAGTTAGGCTCATCAGTGATGCACACCTTTTTGTGTCGTCTGCTCTGGTCGTATGTCTTGTGTGGTCCTGTGGTCAAATATTAACCATTAATATATTGCATGCCTGAATATTTCCTAATCCACGATTATGTAACTTGGTGGAAAGAGGGGGGGGCGGGGTGGGTTTGACCATGTTGGGTGACCTCATGTGACTCTGTTACCGCAATGTGACTTTTTGGTGACCTCATGTGAGGCTTTGGCCCCATTCAAAAACTGCGATGGCAGACGACACTTTGCGGTCCGGGGACCACAATGTATTTTTTAAACATCATTTCATTATTTTCTGCCTCATCTTGAGAATCTCTTAACCACGCCAGAAAAGCTTGTATCAACTGTAGGGCATTTAGAGCGTATATGATTGAGCAAACAGCAATTGAGCATAATATGTTTTGCGCGCAATGGATTATGGGGGCTGGCTTCATCGCTGCTGTTTGTTGTCCAACCCAATTCTCTTTGGCTATCTCATTTGTTGCTTTTCATATTTTTAAAATACAAGCTTTGACTTGAACATTCTTCTAGAGTCCCAGAATGGAAAAAAAAGTTCTTTGCAACTTAAAACTATTTTATAAATCACAGTGCTCAATCGGCACTTTTTACAGAATTTAAAATAACATTGGCATCACTTTGAAGATACTTTTGAACATCATATTATGACCACATGATGTTACCAAGAGGACAAGCTAACACCTGTGCAGTGATGTTATACCTTGACCCACTTTATGCGCTTGTTTTGGATGATTCCTGTGCATGCATGTAACTACATGGTGCTTTAAGGTGGGCATGCACTGATCTGTCACTTCACAGAGTTAGCAAAACATGGCATATACACATTCAATGTCCTGATCATCTGCTTTGTATATATGCAATTGTTTAAAATGACTATTTTGGATATTTTTTTCCTTCATGACTGAATTTGAGGGAGCCATCATTGCTCTCTTTCCACCTTTTAGCCCACAAGAACCGACAAAGGTACTTGCTCTAAACGGGCGGCCTTCTACCGACAGAACCTGCCAACTAATGAATCTCATGGCCACTGTAACTTGTGTTTGGCTATTGTTATATATATTTCCAGGTAAAGTTTGTTTCTCGTAAATCAGAAGGAACAGTGAAATTAGTACCGTAATCTATCTTCATCACTTTGTTTAACTATAATATTATTTTCACGGTATAATTAGAATTTCAAGATATGTGTAGCACCTGTATCTCATGCAACTGCTTTTTTACACTCGCGCTATAGCCCCCCCCGACTAAAAACAAAGGGGTGGGTTTTTTTTTATATCCTGATGGCGAGTCTCGATTTTCGGTTTCGTACGTGAGGACTATCAGGGGCTTCATTTTTGATCGTAAGTCTATGAAATTTTGGTAGTGGGAGGGATGGATATGGTGTGACAGTCTCCACAGATCAATTTCCTTCCCGAATGGTGTGTGTTTTTGGCCGGCCTAGCGGTTTTCGGGCTGTGGATCTTTTATAATTGGAGGAAAATTGAGGGAAATTGGTATAG
>JAMKCH010031511.1:0-15820 GCA_023653785.1 Ophioderma brevispina | reverse complement strand
ATACTACTCTTTCCCTTGTTTTCAAAGTTGGGGGGGCATTTTTTCCATAGTGTTTGGTATATTTGGTTTCGGCATAACTTTTTTTGCTTACACCCCATGTCCATATTTAAGTGCATTTTTGGAATCCTCAGTTATTTCCTATCAGAAAATGTGATACTTTTTATGTGTAATGGTGTAGATAAAAAAGTTACAGAATGTCAAATGAACAAGCGACCAATTTTCATGTCGCTAAAACATGTCCACCGACCTTGGCCCAATTCAAAACGCATGGCCATTTACAACACCACGAATGGATGAAAATTCATTGCTGAAATTACATCTCGAACCCGGGCCTCCAACTCGCCTTGCCCAGTTTTACCGTCGCGAGTCATCATCCTCAATCATACAATGTCATGGCGCTCTTTGGTGTCTCTACGTCGCATTTATAATTTTCTGACTTTATTTTGGTAATTAACAATTAACTAACGCGGAACAATCATTACGTATTATTGACCCTGTGAAGTATAGCCCGAAGGGGGGCCGGGAGGGGTGCATTTAGTTTTATGAAACGGCCCCATGCAGCATATATGTCCCCAGTCCCCCTCAATAGTTGTGACTTCATATGACGTTTCTTTACAGTATGCCTTTAACAGTCTATGATTGAAGTCCAAACATTATGTGCAGCCAGCTATGACATTTTTGTGTTAGCTTCAATGCGACCACTGACAACATCACCTCCATCTTACCTGATTCCTATGTCAAGCTTCACTGTTGCTTCACTAAAACTCTTCGACCTTTAGCACAGGAATATCCAATTTTAAATGGTGAATGGCTTAAAATGCATACAAAATCAATCTTAGTCACCGTCCGACTCTTACAAGTCTTGAATTCTTAAATTTCAGCTTCAAACAAGGTTGAGATATTGCCGCCTATCATGTTTGTTGATAAACTCTAAGGATACTGTCAAGGTGGAATCAGGTTAATATTTAATTTGCGTGAAGTGTGAAATTATTGGAGAATGTGTGACAAAAATTTTGCATATCAGTTACACACTATGTTGGCATGACTCCGCCTTTGATGTAGTAAAATGGCATTATGAAATTTGTACATATGGAGGAGTCAGCTCAGCAGGACTAAAGATGTCCCCCTGGCATGTCCACCTGCCCACGTTAGCGTAGACTCGCTTCGCTGTACTGCCCACAACGGCTTTGCGCAATGCAGAAGAGGATTTTAGAAACCTGAGATTGAAAGTAAAACACAGTCATGCAGTGGCGCGAATGCATGCCGGGGCTGGCCCCATAACGTTACGAAAGGGAAGTGTACACCTCAAGTCAGCATTTTTAATTAATAATACGATTTTAAAACAAAAATCATATGAGAATCACACACCCGCGAGCCGCGCCGCGCACTTTCCAGTCTGACACTGACATAATTTACGCATTTACATAAAAATGCATGATTGCATGAACTGGGCTGGGATTCCCCGAATCATACCCATGCCTGCATGACCTCTCTGATGTTCAAACGTACTACTAGTATTCAAAATCTCGATGATGTTTTTAATTGGCCCTAATTTTAAAATTATAAGCGGCCCTCTTGAACAGAATAAGTAGGATCCGAAACAGCTCGTAAAGGAAAAATCACGCGAGTGCCCCGGTCAGTGCACGAGTGAACCAGCCAGGGTTGATTACTACTTAGGAGGTACATGTCATAGACGTATCATTGTTTGACAGAGTGGTTGGTTTAAGTATGAAAGTTGACCTTAGGCTAGGCTAGGTGTCCATATAAATTTAGGTTAAAAAGTAGGTTTATATAATAATGGTGGTGTATTTCTTTTAGCTTGACACGGCAATACACGGTTATATTAGCCCCCCCCCTAAAAAATTTCCCAAGACTGACAGGACCATCATCACGATCATGATCATGATCGACTTACACGCCATTGACCCGCAGCCAAACTCACCTTTAAACTATTAACGAAGTGAAGCACATATCCGCTGTATGCAGAAGACGACTTTGCTTCTGATGTACTGCGTGGCCAGAATGAATTTGTAATATTTCCCTATTCTGCATTTCTATCGATCGGGCATTCATCATCATGCATTCATGACCATGGTCCTGACATGGCTGACAGTGAGCTGTGACTGTCACGTCGCTCAAAAATGCAACCAACAAACAAGCGTCAATTACTCGTGGAAAAATAGCCAGATACTTGATTATCTGGACAGCCAACATATGTCGTTTTTCCAGAACTAACGATATCTTATAATTAAACTCCAGCACATAACGATGGAACACAGTAAGAACATACTTGTATACGGGTCAATTTTTCTTCTTAAAATCCCGGTAACGTATCTGAGCGTGCCCCGTAACCAGATAACAAATCCTGCTGTGTGATTTTCATAAAACTTGCGGATTGTATTCACAGCTGCGCTGTGATTGGTCCAAATGTTTTGTCAACCATAAGACGTATGGGGAATACCTTACCGAGCAGATCTTCGATTTTTGTAGTAGTGGAAGATATTGTTACAAAAAAAACAATGATGCTTGGAACTGACTTGTTGGGGAATTTCTGGCAGAAAATCCTTAGAAAATACAGTTTTTGAGTACATTACGTTAAATGAGGTTTTAAACCTGCAGCTAATGTTTTGGGGTGATTGTTTTGGGTCGTCGGTATTGTTTTGGTTCTGGGAATTTCCCTCGGGGTGCCTGACGCCCCTCTCGGGAAAATTCCTCGAAGCCAAAACAATACCTCCGATCCAAACATCACCCCAAGACCATTAGCTGCGCGGTTTTAACCTTAATGCAGTGGCATTTTACAGATAGATATTCAACAAAGCAGAACATGATCCCATAGAATGATGGAAGCGGGCTCCATCACTATTCTTCCAATAAACTAATCACCGAGCAAATAGAAGAAATTTTGATATTTTCTGAAAACGTGCTTGCAGTTGCCGCTTTTTAGGCTATCCTGTGGCCGTTTGGGTCCACCATCATAGGGTTATTTACTATTTTAATGTTAGCATAAAAATTTAATCTTTTAGCATCAAGTGTAAAATAGCTCCCTATAACTATATTTTGGATCCAAGCTTAATTTGCTAATAATAAAAGTAATTTTACCTGCTTTTTGGTGCATTTTGCACCGAACATCGCATTGAGCTGCAGCTGCTGTGGGAGTGGCTGTTACCGAGCCTCGACACTCCCCTCCTTTGACATGGTTTGATTGAATTCTGGGGTTCAGATGGGCAAATCTGAGGCTAAAATCAATTGCGAATGCAGCGAAAGTTGGCAGCACGTATCCCTTTAATTGTACTGCGATCATTGAATGCTAGTCCACGCCAACTTTACACGGTTCCATTTTTCCTCAACCACAACAAATTTAGTTCCGTAATCGCCTCTACTCCTTCGTAAGATTTCAGACTTTGAACCAATCAAATAGCCCATTGTATCATGTGATCGAATGTTTTCACCGTAGCAAATGGCGATTCTCTGCAAGTCTTGTGGTTTACCCCATAATTTTCCCTCATAAATCGAAAGCCCTGCGCCTCCTCAACAATTAACCTTGTTTTCTATAACAGATTTGATAGCTACGTCTATCCTGTTAGTCACGATAAAAATGGATGCATTTTTAGTGTTTTTTCGAGCCAAAAACCTTGCCAAAAATCTATGTTTTGTAGTCACTTTTCAAAATTGTCTTCACTGCGTTATATTTACCCCGTAATTTTTCTCATAATCGAGCCCTGCCCTCCTTCCAAAGATTTTAACCCTTGTTGGCAAAGCTCTTAACGGGAGCTATTTAAACTTGTCCGTTAGCTAAATCTGATGGAAAAGTATTTTTCAATTCCCTAATATATATATCGTGGACCCCAACGACAGGACGCCGCTTTTAAATTACCTGGTTTGTCTCAGATTGAGATTGCTTTCTTGCTACCTCCTTTGTCAGTTTTCTGCAGAGCATTCTGTCCCTTGTGTTAGATGATTCACTATCATCATGTTGAATTTGTTTGTATGGCCCCTGCTATCCCCCCTCCCACTTGCCACAGCCATTGGTTGTCTGCAGTTTCCTGCCGGCTCATCACCGGCATAACCAGTCT
Source organism: Ophioderma brevispina (assembly GCA_023653785.1). NCBI lineage: Eukaryota > Metazoa > Echinodermata > Ophiuroidea > Amphilepidida > Ophiodermatidae > Ophioderma > Ophioderma brevispina. Next base: position 11,747 of record JAMKCH010031511.1, on the reverse strand, counting down.
CAGTCTCATACGCTGATGACCCATTGCGCTAGCTTAACTCACGCTTTCTTAACCAGTTTCTCCTTTTATTTGCAGAGGACCCAGCATGTTCACTTCATTCCTTTCCACTGCGACGAGTTTAGCTTTTTGTTTGTTAGACCTGCTTTAAGTTCTTTGCTATCTGCTTTTAATTTTATTTTTTGGTGGCAGTCCTTCTCGTGTGCTGGTTCTTTTCGTTGGCGAGCAATTTCTTGACTTCTGGTTGAGCCGACAGGGTTGATTTCAAGCATCACGTCACTTTTTTTTGGCGATTTTCATGTGATATCCCGGGATGTATCACATCGTTATAATACAAAATCATTTGTAGTAAAAAAATGTTCAGAACTCGATACAAAGACAGGAAATTTGGAGGAAAATAAGAAGCGAGGTGACTGGAAAATGCTTGTTACTGAGTTGAACAACCATGCATGATGACCTTTCCCCTGGGTCAATGCCAGTCAATGTCAAATGCATCTTTGAGATTTTGACAAGCGCTTATGCTCCTGGAGAGGAAATGTTGCCTACCTAGGAAACTCGCTCAACCTCGATCAGTAAACTACGCGACCACAAAAAAAAAAGAAAAGAAAAGTTAGGAAGTTTAAAAACCCAGAAGTTCAGGTTGCAAAACTTGAGTTTTTCGAAAAACTAATAGGGAGAAGGGGGTCGTTGAGTCAGTTTTTAGCATTTGTTTCATTGCCGAGAAATATAGTGGGAGGCAAATGCAGTCTTACAAATGAAACATGCATATGTTTACTTTTAAAGGTATCACAAATTTTGAACAATATTTAGCATTATCCTTCAGTGAGATGCCAAAAATATTTTGTAAACATTGCCCCCCCCCCCGTTACCCCAGAGGTGGGGTAAGTTGATGCCGTCAAATGAGGGTAAGGAGATCCATAAAATGAACAATACATGTGTCATAGCATTGGGATCCAATTTTGCCTTTTTCTATTGTTTGTTTCAAGGTATTTTGCCAAAAAATAGTTTGTATAAGTGAAAATTTAAGTCTAAAAGTTTTAAAATAAATCATTGTGATGTGATTTCTTGGATTTTTTTTTTGAGAAAATTGTGCTGCATTTTCCTATGGTCAACCTACCCCATGCTCAATGCTCAACTTAAGTCTTAAGTCTACCATAGGGACGCAATTTAAGTCAAAAAGCAAAACTCCTTCAAACTAAAACTTCGTTACAGTTCACTCAGTTTTTCGAAAGTTATGTTCACATACACACCGCAAACACAAAAGACTGCATTAATTTGACAAAAATCATATTTACAGAAATTTAGAAAAGGGTGCCAAAATGACTTTTAGTGCAAACTTTCTATTGTATGTGCAAGTGATTTCATATTATACTTGAGAATCTGTGTTATTGATTGCAATGACTAATAGATCGGCAGTGGAAAGTGGAACTTTCACAAGTAGAAGTTCTTTGTCTTCTGTCTAAGGGGTGGCTCATCTTACCCTGGGGCTCAACTTACCCCTCTCCCCTACTTATCATTTTGACATTGATAAACTCACTAACTGAGCTTTATAGAGCCGAACCACTTATGAAATTTTCAAACCATTTGTGTTTTTGCACTTGACAGCCCAACTTGGTGATTGAAAAACACTGTTTTATTGCCCAGTTTATCGGCGATAAAAAAAATATCACCAATAAACTCAGTTTAATCAACTTGAACACTAGTTTTTCTCGATAATCAGTTTTCGAAAAATTAAATTTAGCCTATCATTTGATAAACTGAGTTTTTCGCCTAAAAACTTTGTTTATCAAATGAAAAAAAACGAGTTTTTTTAACGTGGGGATTGAATTGAAAAACCTAACTTTCTTTAACAAGTATTTGAAAAAAACCTGTGCCGGGCGCGGATGATGTTAAAGAAGTGAAGGACAACAAAGAGACAGTAATATAGTCACACTATATTTGGTTTTCTAATTGGGAGTTGCACTTTTTCTTGTAAACTGTATAAAGAAATAGAAATGAATAATACTCCTCAGATTAATGGAGATGTTTTGATGTGTAGCCATTGTAAGAAGTGGAAGATTTCGATTTGCAAAATAATGTGGCAAGAAAACATTTTATATTTACAGAGGCTTCTTATTTAACAAAACAATTTTGGTATGAAAATACATTTTGCTACAATACAACGATCACCTCCTGCTTTTGTGATCTTATGGTTATTAACGGGTATTACTACGATATTTGTGGCGCAATCTGACACAGACCTCAATGAGGGGCCAAACTGGTTTTTCGGCTCCCCATGCAATCGTTGCCATCTACCTCTGGGAATTTTCAAATCCCCGCCCATTAGGTTTCTCCATTTGCTCCGCTCATTTGTGTACAAACCTGGCTTTGTCGATAAAAAGGATTCATACATTCTATTTTAAAACAGTTGGCCATACACTGCATTTATATCAAAACTACCCTTTTCAATTGATAAACCTGTTTTTTTTTTTTCGATTGGCAGGGTTTTGAAACCGTGGCTTTTCCAATCAGCAAGCCTGGTTTGCAAATTTAAAAACAAAATAACTTTTAAAAATATTTTTTGGGAGGTTCTCGGTCGAAAACCAGTTTTTTTAAAGAAAATTTCCAAACCTGGAAAAGAAAACAGACCAACCCAAGGAGTGAAGACGTTTAGCTCGGAGAATTCCTGTCTTCCTGGCCAAATACCGCGAATGTTCAATAAGAGTTTGCCATTTAATATGTTTATTTACACAACTGTTGAAAATACAAGGCGACTTGTATTTACGCGATGCGTACAATATGTCCCGCCGAATCGCGTAATTTGATAAATGCAACTACAACACCCCACCCCTACCACCCAACACCCGAACCACTCCCCGCCTCCCAACAACCGCAACAGCCCCACCCCCTCTCCAACACCGCAACACCACCCTCCCCAACACACACCAACCAACTCCCCCACACTCTGCTCAAAACCCGCAACACCCCACAACATCCTACCCTCCTTAACACCCTCAACACCCCACCCCCCCCCCAATACCCTTTAAACCACGCCTCCCCCCTTTCCCCCAACACCACCGCACCCTCCATTCCCGCTCCCACACCCCTCCTCCATTCCTCTCCCCCCCTCCCCAACACCCCCGCAACACCTTTCCCGCCCGCTCCCAACAACCATGCACCCCCCTCCCACCCTCCCGCCCCCCACCCGCCCAACCCCCCTCACACCCCTCCGCTACAAACCCCTTCAACATACCCCCCCCCTCCCCCCCTTCACCCCACCCCCCGAGACTTCCACCCCCCACCCCCTCCTCAATCCCCCCACTCTCTCCCCGCCCGGCCGTCCCACCCACTCGCACTCGCCCCGTCCCCTCCCCTATTCCTTTTATTGCCCTAGTAGTCTCATTAGCGAAGGAATTTTGCCTATCCGATTACCGTTTCAGAGATACAGCAATTACGTCACATTTAATTAGCTCATTTGGCAAAATCTAAAGCCGTGATATCACATACTTGAAAATTAACCAAAAAGATGTGCCCCATGAGAAGCTTATCATGCAGCGCAGGAATTTGAGTATTCCGATGTACAATTTTCAAAAATTATTAAATATTTCAGGAAATTCATGACAAAATATTTTTCTTGTGAGAATTTAATTTGCCCAAAACACGCCCCAAATCTAATCAGGTCGAGACTCTTCAGCTCGCTTCCTTCCCCAGTTACATCATTTACGCCCTTTACGGACTCCAGAAAACTTGTACACAGGCCTTGCAGAAAATTTCAAAGTTGTATTCAGTAAACAAACGACAAGATGAAATGGGGTCACAAAGGTTTTATGTGCCTGATTGTAATCCTATCATGATGCCCACCCGATATTTAAAATTATTCAAATTAGATACTTAATTGCATATTTAACGGCTAAACATCGATCAGGTCGAGACGCATCACCCCGCTTCTTTCCACCAAGTTACATCAATTTCGCCTTTATGGAACCCCAGATAAATTTTATACAAGGTGGTTTAGACATGTGTTTAGCACGGCCGAACGACCTAACTACGCTGCTCATTTTATAGTCCCCGTTCCGACTCGTTCGGCGGGGACAATAATGGACGCTAATGGGTTCAACAAATTCACTTCATTTTACAATTTGGGCCTGTCCACACTTTGGAAGAGGCTAGTTACTTATTCACAACTATAAGCCAAAAAGAACATTTTAATGTTACACCATGGACGTACAATGTTACTCGCCATTTTAAATAGCTTAAATTTAATACGCTATGGTATTAAAAATGTTGTTGTACGAGTATCGTCAATTTTCATAATCCTGAATTCCCGAATAATTTGATGATAATGAATTTAAATGATTAAACATGCCAAGGGAATATTAAACATAAACTTGTCAGTGCCTATTTCCATAAGTAAAATACCAAAATATATAGTTGGCCTATTACTGCCTAGTATTACAAGAAAAGGTTTGTTTATATAACACACCCAGAATAATTAAAATTGTTTTCTTCAAATTATTAGATCCAAACATATAAACTAGCTCAAATAAAAGCGCAATCAAGTAAAATATCTTCAAGTAGGTACTCGAATCAAGTTAAATTATTTGCGTCCATTTGACTTCCAAAATACTATATCTCCATATTAATGCACATACTAATTGCTGCTAGATGTTAGATTTGCTTTTCAATGCCTGATCCTGAAATGGGACTATAGCTACCTTGACCATCGCATACCAGAGTCTGTAAGAAGTATTGCTTCTAGACTGCGCCAGCCCTCGTATGTTAATTAATCACACCCCTGTTAAGAAGGCAGAGATGATAATAATAGTATGGACTTGGCTCTGGGAGCAAGTCTCCATAGTTTTTTCCAATATGGGCAAATTGTTGACATACAGCACGCCCAGGCATCCTCTGAAAAAACACACGACCTTCACCCAGTGTCTGCATATTTGGAATTTGCCCACGTTAGCCTATGGTTGTTATGCCATGTACGTTTCCATTCCAGTGTACAATGAGTGCAAACACAATCTCCAGCTGAGTCTAGAAGTATATTTTCATTTGTCCTGCACATTAAATCCGTTACGTACTTTTTCATTTTTGTCCTTGAAAATTCATTTTACATACATCTCATATTAAGACAGCAAATTCCAGGACGTATCAATTATAAATCAATCATCAACCAAATAAAACCACTTTCCAAGTCAAATAGACTCCTCCTTTCCATTTGATGAACAGTGGTTTCCTATAGCAGGTGTGCATTGCAAAAAATGTGTTATATCACACCACCATCACAATAAAAACTAAGTTTATTTAACTTGAAAAAGCAGTTTTTAGTTAACAAATAGTTTAAAAAAAGACTAGGTTTATCATTCAATACACGTACTTTTTCCTCTAAACCAAATGTCCTTTCAGTTGAACGACTGAGTTCATCCTCGAAAATAACTCAGTCGAAGCTTGCGTAACGGTGTTCCCATGCACATGCTTGCTTGGGTGCCACTTGCAAAAACTGGGTTTAAAATTTTTAAAAAACACCAACGAATGTCAAGCTTGTTGGTATTAGTTTTGGTGATGAGAAATTGATTGGCCGATTAACAAGACCACCGCTTGGTGTTCGGCACAATTAAATGTCAAAGTAATCATTCAAATAGAAGTCAACCAAACAAAATCAAACGTTTCCGACTAAAATGTAAGACGTTACAAATATAACTTGTTAACAACAACCAGAGGGTGCGGTCCCTTCTTGATTCCGGAGGGTGTTAAATCCACCAGTAAGTGTCCATTTGGCACTGGCAGCGGTAAAACATAATTAACACCGACATATTTGGTGTGAAGTTTACACCAAGCAGTGTCATATATCATACTTGTAAACACCAAATTGGGTATTAATATAACAAACACATGTGGTATTTATCACCGAAATGGTGTAAACCTAACACCAGTGGGTGCCGCAGCGCGGCCCCTATTGATTCCAGGAGGTGTGTAAAATTAACACCCATGGTATTAAATTTAATGACTCCATTTTTTGCGGTGTTTTCACTGCCAATTTCATGACGACATTTTTTGGTATAGTCTGCAGCCTTGAACCCTAACCCTCAAATAATTATTTAAAGGTACATTCGTGATTCCGGCACATTTTGTTTTATTCATTTGGCTACCGGAAAATTACGAATATATCAAAAAAACGATACACAGCATGATTTTGATGGAGAAATAGGGCGTTCCGGTACATGCAAGCTTCGTCCATGCCTTCTGACGAGTTTAAAGACACGGACCATGGCCAGGGATAACATTGCCGAGCCGACAATGCTTCTATAACAAACAATTTACGTTGTATAAATATGCCATTTCATCACATTTTAGTTTGCACAAATAAGCAAAACAAAAGAAAACAAAACAAAATCTAAAATACCGCTGTAAAAACTTGTTCTGGTTTAAGGTTTTTTCATGTAGCATCTTGCAATTACATTTAAATCCTAAAATGCTAAAGTATTAATTCATTAACATTGTGTGTTGACTCCCTACGCACCAGCTTCAAAACTCTAACATTGTTATTTCTTTTAAAAACTTTAGAAAAAAGTGTTAACAAGTTCACTAAAAAAGTTTTTTGACAATAAAACGAAACAAACACCATTGTGTTTTCTTCAGATTGGACCCGTCGTGGGGAAATACCTGGTACAAAGAATAGTGTTCAGTGATCATTCGAGAGGGGTCAATGATTCGATACCAGTGCTGAGGTCCTACCATCATACCGTGCCTCGAAAACCTTCCGGGAAAAGCTGTATATACTGCACCTGTTCAAATCCAACTAGAGAAGGTATACTATGTAACTCTTTAAGTTTCTAAATATTTCAATTTAAAGATATATTTATTTACTCCGCATGGCACTTTAGGGATGGGGATGAAACTGTGAGTCCTGTTTAGTAACTGAAGGTGAATCGCCCTATTTTGTCATAAAGACACAGTTAATTTCGAGGGTAAATGACCGTGATAATAATTATGCATTAAGACGGTATTTGGATTTGATGAGGTAAGTATTTTGAGAACTTCGTCTTAAAACAATCATCAAATTGTCCTGGTTTATCATCGATTTCTTTCCTCTTCCATAAGGTGACGTCTTTGTGTTAACAAGTATCGTTATGCACGAAGAATAACTTTGAAGTAAACGGAGGAACAACAGACCGACTACCTCCAATGGGATTTTTGGAGTGGGGGACCAAGTCAATTCTCGCATGAAAACACTTCAAGAATCGGCACTGAACCAAATAGGATATAATTGTTGCGGTACTTAGTGCAGAACAACGGGATTTACCACAAAATGTATTGACATCTATATTTTTGCTGCTAGAACATAGCCATAGTCTGCAGCAGTTCGATTCTCAATTTACCGGGAGGTTTCTTGGTGGCTGGTATGAATAATGATTACACATGCAAGGTTTAACAAAAGTTGCATTTGTACAGTATGTGACCTTTTGGCTTGTCGTATATTACAGAATGTGAAAAAAGGTTTTATTTTTAAACATATTTTTATGGATATGTGTTAAAGCTTTGTATTATAAGTGGAATAAAATTAGTCTAAATAAATAATGAACAAATGTAAATACAAGTTCACACAAATATTTGCTAACATTACTATAATGGAGTTACATTACATTAGAGGAAATAGTAATTGCAATGCATGTAAACCTAACGTTACAAGCCGGGGTGGGGGTGGGGCACTTGTATTCAAAGGTGGATATGATGCGTGAACAAGAAAACGCGTGAAAAGGTCCTTTTTTCCAACAGGTGATGTACGCGCGTACATTGATTAGGGTGTAAAAACAGCAAAACATGGAAAAAGGGTGTTTTTTGTAACCCTGAAATTGTGATGTACGTATTTAGGGTATGTAATAGTAAAATTAAGCAGAGATCAAAATCATCTGAATATTGTAAATCGAAAGTAAAGCAAAGCAAGATAATAAAGGGCATATTAACGACACAATCAGTGGCGTAACGGGCCTGCCCGCTCTGAGTCTTGGGAAATTTTCCCTCTCAGGGGGGGGGGGGCAAAAGGCCAATTTGTCCCGGTCAGAGGGCTAAAAAACGGCTGATTTAGCATGATTTTTGCAATTTTTTTACCGGCCAAAGTCGTCAGGGGGGGGGGCAACCTGCCCCCTGCCCGCCCGCCTGTTACGCCACTGGACACAATGCATTGCCTACTTGTTTAGGGTAGCAAAAACTGACAAAAACACTTTTTAAGTAGCCAAAACAGACAAACATACTTGTTTAGGGTATGGTTTTAGTCCGTGGAGATACTTGTTTAGGATGCATTTTGTAAGTCATAGCGTATAATAGTGGAGGGGCCTATGTAAAATTTGGGGAGTTAATGTAATTGTGGCAACCACTATAAACGTATACTACTGGGCTGACTGTTCAGAAAAACGATGTTGCCATTTTTTCGTTGACCTTTAGTGACCTGGACGCAAGGTCAAAGGTCAAATGGGCATACATCGTCCAAAGTACATTGACTGTGGTACCCAAAATGTGGACAAATTTTACAAGGAACATTTAATATGATATTATTTTGTTATTCGACCTTTCGTTTTCTTGTTATATGCAAATAACCTAATTAGAGCAATAATATGCATAAAATTGCCATTTATGCAGATCCCAGTCCGGATATCCAAAGTAAGAGTACCTACAAGTTTTTGCACAATGTAGTCATCGTAGAACACTTTTGCTTGAATGAGAATGAACCTATACACAACCCCATTATTATTGCACTTAAGCATGGGTAAGTAAAGTAAACCAAGTTGTTTTATAAAAATGTGACCAGAGAAAATGATCGATGTAGTCTATACAATTTATGGAACGATTTGTTGAATTACCGTGAATAACACGATCGATTCGAGACAAAAGTATGTATAGTACTAGTTATCTTAGTGTGAGTCACATGTTGATGGGGGGGGGGGAGTAGGACAATTTTAGAAAAAATGACTAATTTTCAAACAAAAATGCAGAAATTTTGAAAAATGACCCATTGCTAAACCAAATTGGCATGAAAAAAAAGGGTATAGTAGAGTAGATATGTGCATGAATTGTGCACGTGGTGATAAAAGCATGAAATTGGCACACCAGGTTTTTTTTTGGGGGGCATTTCTAGAGGGATTTTGGCTATAGGGGCATCGAAGATTGTTTGTGTAAAAAAAATGGCGGCATTTTTCAAAATGGCTGCCATTTCTTTGGGGGTATTTTTAGCTTTTTGATGGACTAAATGTGTTTTGTTGTGTGTTTGGGCTACGCAAACATGATTTTTTTAGCCCAGAGCAAGCCTAAAATATAAATTTATTTATGGGTAAGTATTCTGTACAGAAATGGTGGCCATTTCCAAAATGGCGTTCTTTTTCCAAAAGGCTTGCCAATTCCCTTTTTTTACAAATTTGCATCGACTGAATAGGAATATTTTTTCTACCAAAGAATATTTTATCACACAGAAATTTAAAAAATACAACCTGTAAATAGGAATCACCCCAAAAACCCACCTTACCAATTTGTTTGATGTTACTAAGTACAGACATTTATGTTACAAAGCATGATTGCCAAATACAACCTGTAAATAGTTAATCAATACAAGTGACAGACATTTAAAAATAGTCACCATTGGCCTTGCTTTGCAGACTGATAAACTCAAACATATTTAAGAATGGCTTTGTTAGTTTTGTTTGATAACAAAAGATTGTGAAGATTTCCAAAATGGGAGGTATGGTCTAATGATACGAGCATACATTATTGCACAAGTACAGCGTATACCCGTGAAAGGCTGCCACAAATGACAACAATGGCAGGCAATTTTTCTCTTTACCAGCGTTTATTACATAAATCATATGCACTGAGTACCTTGTTGTGGTAAGTTCTTATCCATTTATTACCAGTAGTATTAATTATGTGCAATTAGTCTTATATTGTCGAAATGTATGACTATTAATGCCAAACAGCATGACTATTTTTTGTTGTAAAGCACCAATAATGTGATATTATGCGCTGATTTCTGTACCCGATACCCAAAGAGTAATCATATTCTTCAAGAGGGGTTAACCAAAATCAGGTGCATGCAACTTTTTGGTGGTAATCAATCATGGCTACCCAGTCGGCAAGGTCATCAGTGGCCGTGTCAATGTGGAAACTCATTTTAAGTTGACAAACAGAGCAATCTTTAATTTTGGCCGAAAAAGTCTACAGCAAACAAGATTATAGCTCAAGAAGCATGAACATCGGGTAACTTAATAAAATTGATATAGTTTTAAGTATCTTCTGTTTGCTGATATGATCTTCATAAGTTTGAGCCTAGTTAATATTATTAATAGTACCGGGTTAATAACAATTATGATATAGTGTCTAGAGGCTATAGACCACGTCACATAGTCACAGGAGTAATAATATATTATCAAGTTATCAACCGCAAATGCCAAATTCAATAGATAAACTTCTATGTGAAAACAACTATGTTATACAACAATTACCAACTATTAGAATAAAACTTAAGAGAATAATTTAAGTAGGGGGGGGGGGGGGGGGGGGAAAAACCATTTCAAACAATACTGTGACAATAGATAGAAGAGAAGACAAACCCAGTTGTCTTCCATACTAAGAGCATAATAGGGGATAAATATGAATATCAGCTGTGAGGATCTGTGTGTAGGTAACCCCACAGTGAATTGGTGAAATCTTGATCTTTCCTGGATCAGATGCCTCAACCACTACCTAATTTGGTGAAAACAACTATCCCAGACAGCCGGAGTGGAGGAAGATAAAGAATAAGAAAGACACCCAAGAAAAAAGTTCACAATAGCAGTATTAATGAGCTCTGTTTAATTGAAAGCCAAAGTAGTTGGTAGATATGTTATCTTCTTGAAAAACGATTTAAGGGCAAACGAGCAGCTACATTTTGAACTCACTGAACTTGGTCACTTCTCTTTCCAAAATATGGAACAGTCTTCCTTCAGATATCCACTGTAACTATAACAAAATGAGTCTATCTCAACTTAAAGCCTTACATTGTAAATCCCACTAGCAATATTTGGTACTATAGATGTCTATCGTCATGATACTCATTGCTATTTATTTTATTCGTTTTATGTGTGTTAGTATTTTTTACCTTATGTTAATGTCTGTATAATTTCATTCTTGTCAATGTGTATATGCAGGGCCTCTTGGAACAATCAGTGCTCTGTTCACTGACAGGGGGCCTACCCTGCACTAGAAGAAAGTTTAAATAAATAAATTCTGGGAGACCATAGGGCAAGGACTTGCAGGATCCAGCTTGAAACAAAGTATATCAGACCAATCCACAAGGGTGCATTTTTCATCATGGTACTGTCAAAATTACCCAATTTTCGTTATCCAGTTCCAGGCAGCCTTGCATAGTTGTTAACATGATTGTTATTTCTTAGTGATGAATCTAAGATGGGGCCAAAGGTCCGGCCTTTAGCTTGCAGATTGAAAACGGAATTGCCAATGATGGATGGCCGAGAGTTACTAGTCGATCTGTAAGAATGAGAACGAAAGACACCTTCTCTGTCGTCTTGTAATAAATATCAGCTGTGGATTCACATCGATCTGATGACTGCAAATGCATCATTCAATATTATTAGGGCTGCATCACATCGCATGGTGGAAAGGCAGAGCTGTCATCGTGTAACGATAGACTGAACACCATGGGCAGTAATGATTCTGTAGTAGGGCAGAGAACAAGATGAAGTCTAATCCATCAGTAAAGACCTTGGTGAATCCACAATCTA